>MJUU01056565.1:10668-22606 GCA_002080025.1 Modiolus philippinarum
TCATGGACAACAAAAACTTTCGTTTTACGTCAATGTATATTGATAAATGTACATATTAAAGGTATATATATATATATATATAGTGTCTTAGTTTAATCGGTTAATCTGAAATGAGAACATTATGGCACAACTTCCGGATAGACCTATCAATTGTTCATCGAACAATTGACATACTAGTTATCAAAAAAAGTGGGGTTCAAACCCCCGGACTCCCCCCCCCCTTGGATCCGCCAATGCGTATGCGTATGGTCATACCATACGCATACGGTCGGACCGTCTGAATATACGTGTACGGTCTGCTACGAGCTGGGCGCGTATATTTAGAACGTATGAGTACAAAGAAAAAGATAATGACACTACATTTGTTATTCAAACAAAGAAGTAAGTTACCATGGTTACAGTCAAAACTGATAGCAATAACTACCACTGAAAACCGTATAAATTATTAGGTCTTTATAAAAATAATAAATTATCACTATAACTGAAATGAAATTATGGAAGCAGTGAAATAGAAAAAAAATATTTTCACATTTTCATACAAATTTTACAGGTGATACTACATTAAGAAGCTTTGTTCTTGGACAGGGGGTATTCCTTTTTGGAACACCGTGTTATTTCCGCTGTTATATTTATTCAGCTGTCCCTTAACGATACTTTGGGATTTGCATCCTTTTTGGGTTAATTGGGAAAAATGTTTTTCCTTAGGGGTGGAATTCAATGATTTTTTTGTCAGGATTTTCAAAAAGGAACATCATTTAACATTCCATTAATTTTTCACGAAACACTAGTTTTTTTCATCTCAAATAACGTTCACCACCCGTACGGGTATTTCGTAAAATACTCCCTTGGACAAAAATACGCATAGTGTCTGGAACATAATTTATACACATTATAAACATTTATTTAAAAACACATATTTCTATATACATGCAATATTTTTTTTTTATTAAAAGGTATATAATGTGTATACATGCACGGTACATATTGACATAAGGTGAACCCCTATGATTGCAAAATCCTATTTTTTATATTCTCCTCTGCTCTGAAACACTGAAGCAACGGGATGATGTTTCAGAGGTCGTTTTACGCTTATTTCATTCCAGTTTGACAATAAAAAAAAANAAAACAAAACAAAAAAAAAAAAAAAAAAAAAAAAAAAAAAAACAAAAAACAAACAAACAAAAAAAAAGAAACAAACAGCCGCCATCTCGGAACAAGCAAACAAGTAGTTTAACATCAGAACCTTAAGGATGGTCCTCGAATTTAATGTTGCTCTGAAATATTAATACAGATTTTTCTGAACTGCATTGGAATGATTTAGGCACGGACCATTTGATTTTCNGGGGGGGGCTGGGATTTTTACCCGCGCCGGGAAATTTTTTTGGCCCGCTTCGCATGCCAGATTATTTTTTCCACGAAGCTAAGAAATTTTGTTGAGCCAGGCTTTTTTTCTAATGAACAAAGTCAGAGGCAGATTATGTTTTTCAACCTAGGTGCTGGCCAGAAAACTTTTTAGGCAAAAATGGGGACCAGAAAATTTTTTTCTAAAAAATACCAGCCAAACTGAAAATCAAATGGTCCGTGCCTTATGAAAAAGAAAGGAAATGGGGTAAATGTCAAGGAGACAACATCCCATATCCAGGTTAAAACGACCCAAAACAAAGCATCTAGGGGTCACCGTACGGTCTTCAACACAGTGAGGAACCTCACACAATAAAGAAATCCCTAAATGGCCCAAAAAGGTAAAAAAAGTAAATAAATCAATGGAAACAAATCCACATCCAATAACACAAATATCAAGAAACTAAAATTTTATAAGAAGACACGGACAAGCTAATCACCAACATATTCCTGACTTGGAACAGGCGCAAAAATTGCAGTGGGGTTAAACTCGTTTTCTTGGATCCAAACCCTCCCCCTAGTTGTGGTGAATGGCTAAAAAATAAATACACAAAAAGACTCACAGTAAAAATCAAACTAGAAAAAAATCCCAACTTACAAAGACGAGTACCCTTACAATGAAGTACATAAAACATGAAGACAATACACACAGGTACTGTCCGGACAAATGCTCGCAGTTACTGACAGCTAGCTAAGGACATAATTTCCTTTGACTATGATATCAAGCCTTCTTACATATGAAACTTCAATTGAAATACTTCTAAATAGATTTGGTATAACAACGTCATCAATTATGAAAGAAGAAGATGATATTGTGCAATGTCAAATACTGCCAATATGAAAAATTGTTTAAATTAAGTTATGGTGTAAAGCATTTAGCAGATGATCAATATTTTTGCCAACAAAAACCAGAAGTAACGATTTAACAACAATGCTGTATTTATATCCTTTATGAAAAAGTTTGTTCAACGGATTAATAAGTTTTGAAGGACGATTTTTGAATTTATGCGCTTTGTAAATGATATTGCCATAGAGGTTTGGATGTGAAATGCCCTGATGTATAAGAGCCCTGCATGTAGATCATAGAATGTTTGTGTGCCCGTCCCTGGTGCCTATTGCATTTCTTATGGAATGTTCTTTACAAAGTTTAAAAAACATGACTGCCGCTTGGAGATTATACCTAACATTTAACCCGTAAGAAAACATATATATTATACCTTTATTGAAAGCTTTTATAAGGAGAAGTCAGTCGATAAGTAATAGATAAAGCCCTTTCTTATCTTCCGAGATGCACCGAGGAAGATACGAAAGTGCTTTATCTTATATTTCAGTATTAAATCTTGTCACAATTATCCATAAAACTCTTAAAAAACTGTAATTTTCAATTCCAATTTAGTAGAAATGATAACACATTCATTATCTTTGTCAAGGTTACTGGCGATAGCCCTGTCCCAACTCATTATCTATGATGACATTCACTTGTATCACGGATTTGTATACTGAAAACGTGGAAATTTCGCGTGGTGTAATTTTCGCTATATTTGCGATCACGAAAAACCGCGAAAATTTCCCCCACGCGAATAGTTTGGTTCTGAGGTTTAACATGTGAAAATAATGATATGGTCGAACCTCAAGGAGGGGTCACTTAACATATATTTTGGTACGGGTGTGAGGCAAGTAAAATTTAAACCAATCCTATTCATATATTTTGCCATTGTGAAAATATATTTTCTGAAATTTTGCAACCTATTCATATATTTTTGTAAAGTGAAAAGATCATATGGATAATGTCTTTTTGCTTTTCTGAAGATAAATTTTGTTGTTATATATTGGATGTTGAAATTTGCAACCTTATGATATATCCCAAGTGGAAATTCAGACCTATTGATATATTTCTTAACCTTATCATATATTTCAGAACTGAAAAAACAGATCCTTTTGGGCTGCACATGCACATCTGTACCTACCTTTTTATAGGAAGTTACCCCCCCCCCCCCCCTTGTCGAACCTAATAGGCTCTGAACGCAACATTTACCCCCTCGCGAAATGTTTATCCAACAAAATCGCAAAAATAACACCCCGTGAAAATTTCCACGATTACAGTAAACTATAATTGCCGTGTTGTAAAAAGATAATAAAATAGAAGAGATTTCATGTAGAAAAACATCCCGTATGATGACATTTTTTTATGTAAAAAAATCTGCACATTTTCTAGATAAATTTCAAGATTTAACTGCAATATAAACTGTGATCATTTGATGTCCAATCCCGTTACTTCATTTATTTGCAATAAAATAGTATTCAAACATCGCCTTAACACATTTACTGTTATATAAAGTTGTCTGCAGAGTATTATTTTCATATTATAGAATTTTGTAGAATTTTCTGCATGGAAATATATTATTGTTAAAAATGTAAAATAGATTTGGGGCATTTAAACGCAAAAACTGTAATTAAAAATTTAAGGATTTGGATAGAAATGATAGGAAAAATGATAATATGAAAGGATAAAGCTTTAAAAATTTGTTAAAGATTTTGTTTATATATGTTTTGAAATCATTATATAGTTTACATATGAAAATAAAAATTAGGAGTCGCCATTGAAATAAGAGATGTACATTTATCTATATGAAATTCTTTTATCAAATTATCTCCCTTGCGCAATATCTATGTTTTGTAAATCCAGCAACATAGTTAAAGCACGCGTGTTTTAGTTCCTTTTTTGATGCGACAATGTTGTAAAATAATAAGGAATAAAAATTCTAAATGCTTCGGAACTTTCTTTACATTTTACATAACTATTTTGTCAAATCTCGAAATGAATGAAACTAAATGAACAAGAATAAGACAAAAATTTCGGAATAATACCACTGAGACGCTTTCATTAAAATCTTTATTAAAATTTTTATAGTTCGGCATAAGAATTTACAAGAAATTGACCAAATGCACCCTTTCTTATTGGGAGTTTTCTTATTGTGGGACTAGCGCTTTTTGTCGTTGTTCAGTATTGTAGACCAGCTTCAAACTAGTATAATGTTGTTGTCTAATATCAGATATATATGGCGTATCGTTGAATCTCATTTCCTAGAACCACTCATAAATCCACTAAAATTATTATTAGCGATTGAAGACAAGTTTTGTCGTTTACCATCTAGAAATTAATTAGTTTACCATCGGAGAAACTTCCTTGTAAATGAGAGAGAGAGAGAGAGAGAGAGAGATGTCATTTAGTGGACGATTAAAAGTGGATGGAAGAAATAAAAAAATATTTTAACGTGTAAAAATATGATCAGACTGAGTAGGCGGAATAAACATGAGTTAATATTTTCAAAACAAGATATTACTACACACCAGAATATATATCAAATTTGATACAATTCCCTTTGCCTGACAGACATTCTTAAATTACTAGGCAAAGTCGGAATATTTTATTGAAATAAGTACTTTAACAAATCCGTATTCTCAATATTTCCTTCCGTTCTCTGTCAAAAATTGGAATAGGATTACTGCAACTGCCCACAGACTACAAATTGAAACTGGACGATACAAGGGTACCCCACGATGCCATAGATTATGTACTAAATATTCCTCAAATGCTATTGAGAATGAAACTCATTTTGCGTTCGAATGTAGTAGCTATAATGATAAATAATGTTGTCTTATTTCGAAAGTGTAAAAAATTTAATAGTTTAAATAACACACACACACACACAAAAATAATTATTATATGGCTTTTTAGTGTTGATGCCCCCTGAACTTTAAATTTTGGATATATCCTTTTAATATTTATTCTTCAGTCTGTAAGCTCCTTGTGGCATCGATCCTTGATGTCTGATGCACTAAAACTATTCATTTTACTAGTTATTTTGCATCAGGCACGGGAAATACTAACCGGTACATGGTGTTTTCATTTTTTACTATGTTTAAACCTCGAAGACTTGTAACCAAGTATACGCTGCTATGTTCTTGTGGTATCGATCCCTGGTGCCTATTGCATTTAAGTTGCCGTTTCTACTAGTTTTTTTTTGCATTAGTCACGGTTAGGGCATAGAGCTTTTAGCCAGTTCTATGTTCCATTTGGCATCAACCACTAGTATCTGTTGCACTTTCAAAGCTATTTACCTTATATCACTGACCTTCTTGTGTTAGTCACAGGTATGGCATACAGCTATTTCATCAATTTTTATTTTATTTGTTTATCCTCATAATTCTAATCTCATTTTTTCTCTTGCTTTTTTGCCATGCTGACTTGTTAATTAGTATACTCTAATTTACCATATTAGTAATTATTGCTCTACTGAAGTCCACCACATTAGTATCTTGCCATATAAAAAAAGATACACAAACACTGTGAAATAATATGTACTCGTCTGTTTTTGTTTATATTTGTGCCCCGAGTAGTATATAGCGGCACTTCAGACCAAAATTGACGAGGAGACCCAGAGTGCATTCTTTGTAAAATATTTTAGGGCTGCTTCGTTTTTTCCTTTCAAATTCCGGGTCAGGAGATCGTTTCCGTTCCGGAACCGAGAAGTGTCTGCCATATTAAGTATGTCGCTGACCTTTGGTTTTTCAACACCTATGTCTTACCTTAAGCTTTGGTCTCACTTGTCTATTGCCATTGGTCATGCCCTGTCATTGGCAAATATTGGTCTCGCCCTACCTCAATTCAAGGTTCTTTTATTAGTCTCGCCCTATCTCCATTCAAGGCTCTTTTATTAGTCTCGCCCTACCGAATTCAGGATTCTTTTATTTGTCTCGCCCTATCTCAATTCAAAGTCCTTTTATTGGTCTTCTCTTTGATCTCATGCGAACCCTAACCCCAACTTTTCACCTGACACTTATCCTCTTTTTTTTATGTTATGTTGTAAGAAGTTCAGATATACCATTATTTACCCTAACCCCTAACCTTGACTTTTATTTTGACCCTGGTCATTGTGTGTTACATGTCATGTTCTCTAAGTCATACTTTAACCCTTTGTTCTAACCCTAGTCATTTGGTGTTTGTATGCATAATGTTGTGTTCTTTAAGTCCTTATACACTCTTTTCCTGATTTTGTTGTCATTATTTTGTTCGTGACTAACTCTAACTCTCCTTCCTTTTTTTAGTTACTTCTGCTTTTATCCAATACTATTCTTTCTTTATCCAACCTGTAACCCTAACCTAAGTTGCTATGACAACTTTTGTTTGTTTGTCTGTTTTGTTTTGTTTTGTTTGTTTGTTTTGTTTGTTTGTTTTGTTTTGGTTTTTTTTTTTGTTTTTTTTTCTTGTCTTATTTTGTGTTTGTGTCCGTCTGGGATTTCTGGCACATGTGGCAACAGGATTTCAAACGAATCCTTGATATTTATTTTGTTTTGTTTTTATTTTGTTTTTTGTTCTTTGTTAGATCTAAGCGTATTCTTCTTTTAGGCATTGAAATAAACAACAGAAAATTAACATATAATACATTTTATTTTCTCCGTCAAATAGGCAAACACAAACACGGATCGGAGAACATCAACATGTTTCCTTTACAATTTCAAATCCATAAGGTAATGTACAGTAATCAGTCATGATGATTCTTTTGTCAAACACTAGTCTATATTTTGATGGATGGATAGTAATCTTTTCTGGCCTCTAATAATTTTAAAATCATCGGAAACGGTCTTCTTATCGTCTCTTTTATAAGTGACCATATGTTTTATGGTATCAAAGTTGATGATCAGAGAGTTCATGTAGTTAAGGCTGATTCCTCTCACTTTAGATATAGTGGTATTCATGTTCTTATCCGGTCTAACTAACTTGTAAGCGTAGTTTTTGGGTCCTCCAGTCACAAACTCTGTAATTGTGTTATCAGGTACTTCATCCGTGAGATCTCCTAAGTAGTCTCCTAACTCGGGTTTCCACTCTCCAGGTTAAGATGTATAAACAATAGAATCGGTATCGGCGTATATGGCTTGCCTGTCCAATTTCTCCAAATAAATGTACAATTTTAAACGAGCTTGGGCGGTTGTATAAGCAGCAATGACGACATTAGTACGCCCGGAGTCTTCCACAAACTCTTCTTTATACTGGTATCTAAATTCCACCATCTCATCATTGATGGGATAAACACTCATGACGATAATTTGGTCACTGTTAAACATATCGAAATAGTCCACAGGTTCACCCACATATTTGATTTGAGGTAAGTTGTTTCTTTGTCCGAGTTTTCCCCAAAAGCTTTTTAACATGAGTTTAGCTAATGATCTCAATCCAGGATTTTTCTTGATGATATTATAGTTCAGGAGTATACCCTCCTTTTCATGGTAGTTTCGAATATACTTCAACTTATTATCCTCGGTGTCACACCACTTGGGCCAACCACTGGCTTCCTGTTTCATTTTAAGGAATGTATTGATATATTCGGTAAAAAGACCACCGGTCTTTGAAAGGGGGTCATATTGATCAGTCTCAAAGTGCCACACTTCATAGATCTGTCAAATTATATATCCTTTTTCCACAGCTTTTTTCACTTCGTCCGTCACCCACGTTCCAGTCAGTGCTCTTTGATCAGCGGTATGTTCACAAGGTGTTTGTTGGTTCGATTTTGCACAGGTTTTACATAACGGAAATAATAACTTATTGTTGATCTTCGCCGGTAGTACTGGAATGAACAGTCCTCTGGGTGGGATCACTTGGCATTTGATCAATCCTTCGTAGTGTTGAATATCAGTGAAGTTTTCGGTGATGATGTGTGGATGTCCAATCGGGTTTTTACCAGTTTTATTAATGTAAGGATATAACGACGTCACATCGTAATAATCAATGGATCCACCATTCGACATATCTTTGTACAGCGTAAAGGCTTCCGTTCTTCCACCATAAAAAGCATCTCTGGGTTCCAAAGGAGTGATCATCTGGGATTGTTGAAGAAAGTGTCTTAATTCATCATTGTCTTGGACCTCTTTATCAAACTCGCATTCCCATTTACCTATGTAGATATAACCTTGATCTTCTAAATACCGTTTCTTTTCCATAGTATGTTGATGTAGGTCGCTCATGGTCATATCGTTGACGGGATTTACGGTGGTAGCACTATAACAGTGTAAACATCCATGCCAGAACTTTCCATTGAACTCTAACACATATTTTTTCGTTTTCGTTCTCGTAGTAACCATCCACTTTGTAGGGTCCAATTTGTTTCTCTCCATCATTATCAGCGTGTTGTATACGGACTCCTTCCTTTTCCGATAGGTATTTGATCCACTGCATGGCTTTTAATGAATGTTTCTCATAGGGGCGGTATCCGTGTGCAGGAATAATACCGATGGTATCGGGTTGTAGAAATTTCTGTCTAAAGACCAAATTACAGGCAGACGCTATGGTGATACATTGTTGAAATGGATCGATTCCCCTCTGTCCGTTAGTAGATGACATCTCTAGAAACAATTCACGAAATTTCAGACAGGCTCTTCTCAAAATATCCACATCAGATCTACAGTAACTCAATAGTTCGTTTTGAAAATGGAATGGTTGTTGGTAATTGGTCTCGTACCATTGGTAGAAGGTGTCTGTCTTTAGGTTTCATTCTTTCGGGCTGATAAAATCCCATATCTGGTAGATGTTCAAGTATGGTGGTTTGATTGGTCTTCGTGTTGAACAAGTGTGGGAAATATCCTTTCTTCAGTTCCGTCAATCCAAACATCTTGGGTAGTTCGGCTAAAGCCACGGGTAAGAAGTTGATAGAATCTATCATTCGAATACGACATCCGGGTATTTCAATGAACATGTTTTTGGTTCCATTGGCTATGATCGTTGGTTTGACTCCGTGCTGATACAAATATCCTAGTATGGGTAACGAATCATACCCTTTAAAGTTATGTGCAATAACAGTAGCTCCACTATTGACACCGGAAAACAACCATTTACAAAAGTCTTCAGTTGTGTTGGGTCCGGCGAATATTAATTCGTTTTTTCCACACATTTGACACATACTATTTTTATCCACGTTTTCATCCATGCACCGTGAACACACTTTATGTACCACACATAAATTAGGTTTGTGTTCTAACGCTCCACACGTTGATGTTTTACAATGAGTGCACCTACCGTTGTCGTCGGGTGAATATTCTTCATCACACTGAATCTTATCATCCTGAGTGCATTCAAAATCAAAGAAAATGAAAGGTTGTTCCTTCTGTTCATTGTTGTTATTCACGGGTAACATATAACACTGATGTCCCGGTGGATAGTAATCTTTACATACGTTACAATAGACATTTCCACAAATATGATGTTTTTTTAACTGTTTATTCACTTTTTGTCCACACTCTTCACATTTATAGTATCTGGTACACGTCGAGTTTCCCGCTGACGTCATCTGTTGGTGAAGATCAAAACATGTTGATCCTTTAAAATACCGTCCACAATCGGTACAAAGTATCCACTCGGCATCTTCGGTTTGATCATGAATTTTATGACAACAATTACATACATTGTTGCACACATGTTGTTCTTTATGATCATATCCTTTCTGACAATCGGTACAATAGTAACTGCGAATCAAAAAACCAGTCATACTGGTAATAACGTCATAATGGTTATCATGATAATACAAAAATATTTTCTTCTCAGCTGGGGGTCCATGGTAAATAATACCATTAAAATGTTCCTTGGCAACCACATGAATTTGATAGTCACTTAGAAAATTCTGAAACTGTTTCACTTGGTCGATTCCGCATTTAGTTAAAGGTACTCCAGCTGAATCATGTAGTTGAACTGCTAATTCCTTTTGAATAGTTCGTCCCTGACGAATACTGTTCCACTGGGAATGTCCGTCAATGTTGGCTATGGCGGTGACAATGGCCCTGGCACAACATAAATCATCGTTGTTCAGAATTCGGATTAAACATTTATTCTCGTTCAAAAACCGTTCCGTATCCACGTAATCACACTGTTTTCTGACTCCACCATTTGGTAATTCCACGTGGGTAACATTAAGATTAACGCCTTGATCCAAAGTAAATTGTTCATTTGACTGTAATACCTTCTCCGTTTCTGACAGCAGGGGCTCTCCTGTAATTTGTCCAACTTTCATGAAGGGTAATCTGATAGGGAAATCCAGGTCTGGGCAGTCAAGGGTGATCTGTACTAAATCTTCTTTCATTCCGTTGGTTAATTCTGATAAAATGGAGTTGAACAATATCTGTATTGTTTTTAGAATTTCTGGGATACTGTTCACATTTAAATCCTTGAACGTGACATGGTATTCATTGGATTCTGTATTAAAACGAGGCATTCTGGTACTTTTACATTTTTCAATGATGTAATATTGATTAGGTTGACTTAGATCAATAGGTTGACGAGGTAATCCAGCTCCTGTTTGGTGTTTTTCATTCTGGTGTTCATACAGACTATTTTGGTTCCTATATAATAAACCACACCCACTGCAGGGGAAGTAACTGTCATCAGTATGTTTTTTTTCATGACGGTCTCGGCTGTCTTTTCTTGTAAAATGCCTCAGGCATACACCACATGTAAACATACTATGTTGCTTGAATTGTCTGTAATGGTGTAGCAACTGACTCTTCTTTACAAACGATAGTTGACAATAATCACAGGTATACATCTGTAAAAATAAAAAGGACATGATTTAGTTATGGAAATTAGTTATNAATATTATAATTAGTATATGAATAAGTGATGGGTAATTACTTACCATTTATTTGAGGTTTCTTTTGAATCACGCTTTGGTACTTTAACTGGCTATTCACAGATCTGTAAAGATAAAAGGACATCAATTAGTTATGATATTTAGTTATAATATTTAGTTATGAATATTAATTAGTATATAAATAAGTGATGGGTAATTACTTACCAATTATTTGAGGTCTCTTCCGATTCATGCTTTGGTTCTTTAACTGGTTATTCATTGGTCTGAAAAGATAAAAGGACATCATTTAATTATATCATTTAGTTATGGAAATAAGTTATGAATATAATAATAAGGTATGAATATGAATAAGTGATGGGTAGTTACTTACCATTTGGTCACTTAAGGTATCTTCGCTTTCGAACTGGTCAGCAGAATAACAGTCTGGCGACTGAGGAAGCCGGTTGTTCGCGCCTTTATATAGTCAAAGCCATTTGTATGGATGGCTGTGATTGGTCGATTAATTTTGTAAGGGGTGATTTGATTGGTTGATGTTCCTGCATTCTGATTGGTCAATCCATGGCAAATGGAGTCTTCTGATTGGTTGAATTTCCTGCAATTTGATTGGTCAACATTATGTACAGCTTCAATCCGCTTTTTGTTTCAGAATTGGTACGATAAATAGTAATGGTAGTTAGAAGTTAGTTCAAAGTATTTACATAGTAACCATGGTGATATCATGGTATTGTATTAGTTAAAGGAAGATTTCATATATTGTGTTGGTAAAAATGGTGATTTTAGTGTATGTGGGTGGTGGTGGTGGTGGGATATAGATGGGTGGTGGTGGTGGTGGTGGTGGTGGTGGGATAATAGCCTATGGTGGTGGTGATGGTGGTAAATTTCAGGTATCTGGGTGGTGGTGG
>MJUU01056566.1:16307-35463 GCA_002080025.1 Modiolus philippinarum
TCTATAATGTGAAAATTCAAACTTCCGGTCAAGTATGCACATGCATTTATTTTAGAAATAGCCCCTAAATCTATAATGTGAAAATTCAAACTTCCGGTCAAGTATGCACATGCATTTATTTTAGAAATAGCCCCTAAAAACCCAAAAGGGGATATTCCCTTTGATCCCTATTTTTGGAAATAGAAAGTCGGTGACGTGAAATATTTTTTCCTTCAGTTGCTTGTTAAAGAATTAAATGGTATTTATACATTAATATGCTAAGAAATTTCATTTGAAATAAGGCAGTTTTTGACTATTTTTTTAGGTAAGTCAATGAGTTGAGAATGTCATACAGTTATCTATTTAAAAATTAAGTAATACATAAAAATTACAATTTTAAAAGTCCTAGATATTGTTTAAAGAAATTTGATAATTTTTAAAAATTTCAAACATTTGTGACGAAGAATTTATTGATATTCTAAATGCAAGATTTTTTTTTAAAGATTTATGATTAGCTGAATATAAAATGTTTATTTGACAGTTTATATTACTAACAATGGCAAGTAAGTAATTATTAATTAATCATTCACTTGGGACATACCATACATACACATTTTATGTATATTCAATTTATGCAAAGATATAAAAATAAAATTTCCAAAATACCACGGTAATAGGTCAAGGTCAATTTTCTTAGAAAAAAAAAATTGACCGCATCATTAAGAAAATACTGTGTTTTGAGAAACGAAGGAATTACACGAGAATGTTTGCAAAGAAAGCATAAATGGTGAGATATCCAATAATTATAAACGTTTAATTCTAGCTCAGCAATAACAAGATATAAATTTACAAACAATCTTAGTACCATGGTAATAGGTCGTTCCAGGCTATATACCCAAATGCAGACACGGATGCGGACGCCGAGGGTACTCCAACAGTCCCCCTCAACTTCGTTGAGGCTAACTAAAAATTAGTTGACTCAATTCAAATGAAAACAACAACGATCCAAGAACATTTCAAATGAATTCTAGGATTAAGAGAAATCTAGCATGCAATGATGTTTGTTTCTATGGTAGATTAATGATTTTACTCCCTTAAAATTTTGACATCAGCCAATCAAAATTAGCATGCATATTACACACATTAGAATATAGGTTCTACATACCACCACAAGTAAAGGCCTTTCTGACTAGAGTTGTGGATAAGTTTGCTCTTTCTCTCAGACAATCAGCCAAACATCCTGATGACATTACAACTATACCCATCACTAGGTATGGTAAAGCAGCTACAAATCCAGCCTGCAAATAAAACATAGTTAAAACAAATATAACCATCACTAGATATGGTAGGGCAGCCACAAATCCAGCCTACAAATTAAATTGTAGCTATGATGACAGATACTGTTTTTGTGGCACATTTGACTTCAACTCTTTCTATTGTCACCACCGCAATACCAGGTTTTGTTCAGTGACATTGTAATAACGGGAAAATTCACTCACAAAAAAAAAAGCATTTCTAAACTGTGACATGGCCAGTTCTACTACAAATAACCTGGAAGTACAACAGCTAAAAACATGACCCTGGATTCTTTGTGTTTGCATCGGAAATTAACCATTTAAGGTAAACAGTTGAAATATACAATCACTTTACCACGGCTGGGAAACTCGATGTTCTCAACTGAATTTTACTACAAGAAAGTTAATTAATACAAAGTCACAGACCCTGTTTTTAAAAATTGGGGAATGTCAGGCCATGTGAAACTGGTCAAAAATGTAAAATATAACTAAAACCTTATAAATGTTTGCATTTTAAGAAAGAAATTGTGTTTATTGTAGTCAGCCACTTCAGGGCGATTCTAAAATCCAGACATACAGAAAAAAGTAATTTACCATTATTATTCGAAAAAAAAAGAAAAGGGTTTTTGATTTAGTAAAACATTAAGTCGTATTGAGTGACATTCTTTGATTTCTTGAACTGCACTTATTAAGTGTAAATCACAGATTTCCGGACATCCGTTTTTTGGTTGAGAACATCGAGTTTCACAGCTGTGTTTACCCTATCACATCAGAGTCGTTGTTTTTTTTTCCCCATAGCTGAGTAAACAATACATAAGTTGACAACATACCTTGTTTGAACAGTTTAAGTTATATACCACCTTCAAATGAAAGTAATAAGAATTTCATAAAAGTGTTGTGCATTAGTAGGACTTAATCAAAGGTTGACAAAAAGCTAGAAAAATAGTAGGTCATGCACTTGATTTTGAGATACAAGCAATTAAATATTTGGCAGGAAAGGTCCATTTCTAGGTGTTTTATGGGCTTATTATAGAAATTTGTAAGTCATGAAAATAGAATGAAGAAGTACCAGTAATGTAACTTTCTTAAAGGCACATGCTTTTAAAAAATAACATGAAAAGTGAGTGTTCATGGGCAAAATATTTTACATGTTATGATGTGGAAAAAGAAAGAGGATTGGCATATAAAAGCAAATGTCAGAAATAAACTGTGGCAACTACCTGAAGAAGAGTTGCATTCATATGTTGTGGTTTCATGGATAGAATAACAGATAAGATTGTTTTGCTTGGTGTTTTTTAAGTACTCCTTATAGTTTCAAAAAATAGCTAGCTATGAAATATCAAGATGTTCTGTCAGAAAGATTCAAAGTTATTTCAAGTCCTACTTTGTCTATTGTAAAGTCTAATCCATATTTCATAAAGGAAGGAAGTTCTGTCAGCCAAGTATAAAATCCCCAGTTTTCTGCAAAATGTGCTGCAACAATTGCCCACACCGCTGGTGACGTAAACATATCTCTCCATGGAGGGAGTAAATTCTATAAAATAAAAAAAAATAAGTAAAATAAAATTGATCCAACTCATTACCAAATGTCAAATTTAATCTGCAATAAATTATCAGAAACTTTAACAGAAAGACAACTTAGTCTCTTTTGATCAATACTGATAGTTATGATAATTTTCTTTTTGAAAATCCATCGAGGTGAACTTCCTGTCATCTAGCACCATACACACAATTTTTTAAAGAAAGTCCCATAACTGTTCAATGAAATATTAGCAAAAAATCTTTTCTCAAGTTTTTTTTTTGTCTCTTCTCTAAATATTAGCGTAATATGTACATGGGCTATCATGGCTGGTTGTTTGAAAAGATTGTTATTTACCTGGGTTTGTTCATCTGTATAACCAATATTAACTTGTATATATTCCAGTTCTGCATTAGTTATAGTAGTATGTTTGGACGGGGTTTCTGATATCAAATAACACCAGCAGACAAACCATAAAACAGCAAGGCCACCTGAAATTCAATTAATTATGTTGTTATAGTATATATATCCAATATTAAAAGGAATTATTAAATTGCAAATGAAAAATGATTAAAAAATTGCATATGAAGTACAAGCGAATCAATAACTACTGTAAACCGGAAATTTACCCACAGGTAATATAAATATCATTTTGTGCAGTCTTGAATTCATGTTTGTCGGTAATTTCATTTTGTGCAGTCTTGAATTCATATTTGTCGGTAATTTCATTTTGTGCAGTCTTGAATTCATATTTGTCGGTAATTTCATTTTGTGCAGTCTTGAATTCATGTTTGTCGGTAATTTCATTTTGTGCAGTCTTGAATTCATGTTTGTCGGTAATTTCATTTTTTGCAGTCTTGAATTCATGGTTGTCGGTAATTTCATTTTGTGCAGTCTTGAATTCATGGTTGTCGTTAATTTCATTTTGTGCAGTCTTGAATTCATGATTGTAGGTTGAGCTACAAAATGAACCATCTGCATCAAAATATTTGGGATTGTTCTGTTTTCGCACTTCATTCCCTTTAGAGGAAAAACTGATCCAAAAATTTTCCTGTTTACATCACTTCATAACTAATTGAAACTGAAAGCTAAGGGATGAAGGATAGATGAAAAATGGACTCCAAGTGATGGCAATTGTTGTAGGTTACATGAGAAAAAAATGCATAAACTATATTGACTGACTTAATTGTCAAGATGGCCATCTACTGAACTAAACTTTCAGTATTTTTATAACATACAAGATCGCCAAGACACGTCCTTGTGTGATAGCTTTCACAAAATTTTGTAAAGGACACATAAGTAATACTGCGTCCTTGGGATGTACCTTTGTTATCTATTATGATGTTGGCTTCCGCAGAAGCTTGAAAAGATTATGTTTTAAATCGTATCATGCTGCGGTCATAATATAAATATTATAACAGTAATCTCAATATATATGATAAATTGTTTGTTTTACTATATTGGTAAATTTGCGTTATTAAAGTATCAAAAGACAGATATTGTAGCCATTTAAAAGAATCTTTCTTTTTTTTTTAAAATATCTAAATCTATTTTACAAATATTTGTAAAATTTAAATGTTAAAATATATATCTATATGACTGTATACTTCTGATATAACAAAACTCAATATAATAAAAAGGGAAGTAATAATTTTAGGATATTGTCGAGTAATAGATTAAAAGAAAAAAAATTTCAAAAGGACCATCTCAGAAAATACTGGCCAAGTTTGATTTTACTCTTCTATGGTTTAGGTATATTAACTAGTGGTTGGACATTGTGAATAACCTGATGACAACTATTTTTTAAGGGAACCATTCTAGGACCATTATAACCCTGCTTTCGTGATATTCTAGTTTTCATGAATAAGGTTGATTATTCTAGAATATTCATGAATATTCTATTACAAAAACAGGAAAACAGCAAACACATACAATGGCCAGGAACTACAATCACATGCCACAATTTACAAGCAAACTGCACCAGAAAAACAATAATGAAAACAAGAGACAAACATAAATAACGATAGGAACTCGGGAACTCTAGTTTTATTCAAGAATGCTATTCCAGTTTATAAAATGTTCATGGTAGCCACCATGAATAAACCATGAATTTTCTAGAACAGTGGAATTTGGAAGCAAATCTTGTTTAAAATAAATAATTTTGTAATTTCGTCGTGTGAATATTATACTGTTGTATATCACAATTTCCTGAAACTGAGAAAAATCGACTTAAAGTTTGAGGTCTATTTTTTCCAAACTGTTGGTAGAAAGTTGCCTCAAAGTTTCAAAACGACATTTTGTACATAAAAAGCAAGTAAAATTAATCTTTTAAATGAAGTTAATTCATTACATTAAAGAAGTAATTCCCCCCTTTTTGGCTGTTGTAACATTCTGATTTTCAAAATCTTACTTTAAAAACACAAAAAATGTTATAAGTCCTGGAGATGTAACATTATAGCAACTACAGGATTGAACTTTCTTACGATTTCGCTACCCGGATGTCCATGCTTTTCTAATGGACAATGGAGATATAACAACGGGGGTGCCCTGAAAATCATACAAAAACTCACTAATGTAGAGTGATCTCACCGTAGGGAGATAGATCAGTATAAAATTAGCCGAACTGCATTGTTATCTCCAATTTTTCAAAAAGTGGAGTTATAACAGTATAATATTCACACGACGATTTGTAGAACCAATGCATAAAGTTGGATCAAAATGGTCTGTAAATAATTGAGAGTCTGTTTTTCCTTGACATGAATAAACATGAATAACCATGAACAATAACTGGACTTAGAAATTTTCCTCTTCTACTTCTGAGGAATTAACATGAATTAACATGAATAATGATTGGACTTTGATTTTTTTCTCTTACTTGCAAGGAATAAACATGAATGATAACGTGACTTTGAATTTTTACTTTGACTTTATTTTTTCCTATAGTTCCAACTGAGTATGTAAGGAAAACATGAAAAAATCATGAACAGAAATTGGACTTTTATATTGAGATCACTTGATCAGATCAGGAATCTGTTTTAATGTTTGCAAAACAAAAACAAGACAAGAACACCCCCCCCCCCCATCTACAAGCAAAATTCATGTCCTGCCTTAGCATTGAAAAGGCATTTCACATTTTAAACCAACAAAAATTTTGTACAACAGACACATAATGATTTTTGCAATTATTTTTTTTAGTTTGCAGTGATTGCTCATCAAGTATAGGGACTCTAATGACTTTTTCAAATTAAAAAATAATATTTGAATTTATTTTCTCCTTCTTTATATTTAAACTCTCACAGCTGGGATTTAATGTGATTGGGGTGCTGACTAAGGGTGCTGATTACCTGCATGTAAAGTAATGAATTAATGTATGACCTCAAAATAGTTGTATATGTATGTAATGTAAAACATTTAAATTTCAGTTTCAAACTTTATAATCTTAATTAATCATTTATATCTTTTATGTCTCTGTTGTATATATCTTTATATATATATATATACTGTCCTGTGGTAATAGGTTGATGATGATTTATAACACATGTTGTTTATGTTCCAGACCATACGCGTATTTGGACCGTACGTGTACGGTCCGGACCACACGAGTATTTTTTTGGAATACCCATACGGTCGGACCGTACGTGTATGGTCCGACAGTACGCGTACGGTCTGGCTATTTCAAAGTCTTGCGTTTTCTTGGATAATAAATTAATAAACCGTATGCAATATTATTGAATGAATAAAGTTCTTATGTTTAGAAGCAAATAAGATTTTCTAAAAATCGTTATCTTAAAGAAATTATAAGAGAAAAATAAGAATTTATTTTACTGTAATTATGTTTTGGAGACGCCTTTATTAAATTGACTTATTAATTGAAAGTTATTTGACACTAAAGAATTTTAAAAAATGTGTTTCGTAAAAAAATAAATTGAATGTTAATTGAAATAAAATGCATGGTCTTCTTGTCTGAAAATCCAGAAAAAAAATAAATGATTATCACATATAAGGAACAACATTTTTTTCCCAATTACCCTAAAAAGGGTGCAAATCCAAAAATCCCGTAAAGGGGCGGCTGAATAAATATACATGTAACTTCAAGATGAAGAACAACAATAAAAGCGTTGTTCCATTGCTTGTTTTCCCATGTATTTGTGGAGATTTTGTTTCATTTTCTTTTACTCCATATCCCTTCATTGATTATGTAACAGCGGTAATTATACAGTGTTCCAAAAAGGAATATACCCCTGTCCCCAAACAAAACTTCTCATTTTAAAAATGAAGTTTATGTATTACCTTTAAAATTTGTGTGAAAATGTGAAAATATTTTTTTTATGTCACTGCTTCAATAATTTCATTTCAGTTATATTAGTAATTTATTATTTTTATAAAGACCTAATAATTTATACTGGTTTCAGTGGTAGTAAGAGCTATACGTTTTGACTGTTACTTACAACGAAGTGTCTGTCTAGTTCTTTGTACTCGTACGATCAAATATATGCGTATGGTCCAGCTCGTAGCAGACCGTACACGTATACTCATACGGTCCGATCGTATGCGTATGGTCCGACCATACGCGTACGGTCGGACCATATGAGTATACGCATACGGTCCGGACCAAACGTGTACGGTCCGGACCGTACGCGTACCGTCCAAATTCTCGTATGGTCTGGAACATTTACATAATAGCCAGGAAATGAGATGATCCTTATCAGAACAGCAATCTGTGTGTACATTTTATAATAAGGTCAATTCTAATATGTGTAATGTGTAGGAATATACTAGTAGTGATATAAACATCCTTAGTTTAAATGCAATTTTTTGTTTGATTTATTTTTGTTTTTAAGCTTAAATTCTGGATATTTAAAAACAGTGGTTTCATCTTAATGGAAAAAATACAGATTTACTAATGATGATTTAATCAAATAAGTTGGGACTATATCACGTGTGTATTCTATAGATTTAAAAATAGGCGGCATTTTTGACTGAGTTGGATGTATCATGGTGGCTGTTGAAAACCTCATCAGATAAGTATATTATTTTTCTTGTTTAAAAAGACATAATATGCTAATTAAATAGGATATAATGAATTATTATTAAAGATATCTTTAAATTTGCTGACAAAACTTTAAATCAGTTGCATAATATTGACTGTTTTAAGATTATAATCTGCAGACAGTTCAGAATGTTTTGTCTTTAAGCAGATAAAATGTATACTTTTTAATGCATGGTTATTAAAAAGAAATGATTCTTTGTGGTTAATTTTGTCTTTTTCAGAAGAGGATCATGAGTGCACTGTGTGACCTGAAGAGACTCAAATTTATTGTCCATTGTTTATGATCTTACCGGTCTACTAGTTCCTATTGTGTAACCAATTTAACAATTTGAGTAAGCTGTACCTATTATTTTTTTGACCAACTGGTATTGCAGGACTACAACATAGTTTGGAAAAAGTTTTTGGTGGGTTGCTTTTGTTAGCTAATAAACACAATCAGGATCCTTTTGAATTGTCCAACAATACTATTGTATATCAATCTGTTATGGCCTGGGGAGGTTTTACCTTGATAAAGTATTACCTTATAAAAAGATAAATCTATTTGATTAATGAAAGAAAAAAAATGACAATTAATTCAAATTCCCTTTATTTATATTGCAATATTCATTTTTGAACTAGAGCTGTTGCCTAATGGCAGCCAGGTATACCCCCCGCTAACTGAGCCTTAATCAGTATGGCAAGTGTAAATTTAAGTGTGTGTGGACCCAATACAGTTGTGGACACAGTACAAATGTGGACACAATACAAGTATGGACAAAATGATATACCTCCCCCTTTTTTCTGAAAATATCAAAGAAGAATTATCTCCCCTTCAAAATTTCGGATAGCAACCATATTACTTCATGCACATCTTCAGCTTGTGTACTAAAACTGTGCAACAGTTCATCAAAATTCAAGCAGTGGTTTAGGAGAATATGCGCTGACAAGGATCACATCTCCCCCTTTACACAGAAAATATTCGAAGACAAATTATCTCCCCTTCAAAATTTCAGATAGCAACCATTTTACTTCATGCACATCTTCAGGTGGTGTACTACAACTGTGTAACATTTCATCAAAATTCAAGCAGCCGTTTAGGAGAACATGCGCTGACAAGGTTCACCTCCCCCTTTTTCCGGAAAATATTCAAAGACGAATTATCTCCCCTTCAAAATTTTGGGCAGCAACCATACTATTTCATGCACATCTTCAGATAGTATACTACAACTGTGTAACATTTCATCAAAATCCAAGCAGCCATTTAGGAGAACATGCGCTGACAAGGTTCGCCTCCCCCCTTTTTCCAGAAAATATTCAAAGACAAATTATCTCCCCTTCAAAATTTCGGGCAGCAACCATATAACTTCATGCACATCTTCAGATGGTGTACTACAACTGTGTAACATTTCGTCAAAATCCAAGCAGCCGTTTAAGAAAACATGCGCTGACAAGATACATGGACGGACGAACGGACAGGGTGATTCCTATATACCCCCCCCCCCCAAACTTTGTTTGCGGGGGGGGTATAATTATGTTATTTTAATAAAGTACAATATTTTTTCATTAAATGTAAACTATTTATAATCCCTATTTTCATCAACAGATCAAGGTAAAACCTCCCCAGGCCATAACAGAAACTTTTTCCAATCTATGTTGTAGTCCTGCAATACCAGTTGGTCAAAAAAATAATAGGTACAGCTTACTCAAATTGTTAAATTGGTTACACAATAGGAACTAGTAGACCAGTAAGGTCATACACAATGGACTATATTAACTTTTATGTGAATAATTTGTTCTGAAGTTGAAAATCTACAGATCATACCCCAGGATCATAAAAGTTCAAATGCGCATATAAAAGAACTTTTAAATTGAAGGACATGTTCTGTATTGAAATCTGCAACACCGAAGACTTAGGATGGATTACTTATTTTTGTATAGTTTTATGCATGCTTTTATTATACTTTCACTTTTTATTAAATTGCATGATTATTACAATAAATGAACAGTGGATGATAAACAATTTTAAAGCTTCCATGGTTATGCTTTAGTGCCTAAAGACTGTTTTGTTAATGGTCAGTAAATACCGGTTCAATTAACATGATTTTATTTGTTCAAGAGTTAAATTCAAGCCAAATAGCATGTCATTGTCTCCATATTTTACATGGGGTATCAATAGGGTGAAAATATGCTCAGGGAATTGGTATTTTAGTAAACTAATGGTGTAACAGCATCAGGGAAAAGAAAATATGTAGTGGGAACTGCCAAATACTTAGCTTGTGAACACGAAAAATACGGTAAATGTTGGTATTCATGATATTCAATATTATATTCCAGTTCTATTCAATTTCAATCCAATGCTGCTAAATAAATTCATGCCAATTCATGTTTATTCCAGAACAAATGCTCGCAAAATTCATGTTTATTCCAGCTTATTCCTCTTTCATTATTCATGATTATTCTAGGTAATACCCTTAGATATTCATGTTTATTCTAGTAAATTCGTTTCAGGTTTATTCATGTTTATTCAAGGTGCAATTTAACATTCATGAATATTCTAGAATGTGAACCTCGAATATTTTAGCATTATTCTAGAATATTCATGAATAATTCATGTTCATGAAAGCAGGGAAATAAGTTTTTTTCTGGTCAAGTAGTCTCAGAGGAGTTCTTTGAATGATGTTCTGAAAGGGTGCAGTGCTAGATTATGTATCACGTTGGCAGTTTTGAAATTCCTGAGGAAAGTGTAAATGGGGACTACAAGGACTAATTGGAAGTTTGGTATTAGGCCATGGGCTGAAATCACTTTCCATGCACCCCCCACTTCCCATCTAGACAAATTTTTTTCAGTCCTCCTATATCCCCTCTTCAAAATAAAACATGTTAACACAAACATAACATGCACGCATAGACAGTATAGGGCCACTTTTATAGTACACCACGAAAAATTCTTGTATTTTCGTTTTAACCTAAATTTCATCTTTTTGGCTTTATGGTCGTAAAAATCTGAATAAATATTTAATAATTACCAATGTAATAATGATTAATGATATGTTAGCAACAAATCTTGTGCAAATATTTTAGTTTCAGACATATTGTAGGTTCAGAAATGTCAAAATTAGCACCCCTCCCCCTAAAAATTAAGGGAAAATATGAAATATTCAGGCTTTAAATGATCAAATAATAATGTTTATTGGAATTCTATAGTGTATTTCACTAAATCTGACATGCAGAAGATCATTTAAGTAGATTTAAACTTTTTAAGAGGTCTCTTTTTGACTCTTCTGATCGAAATTGTATGCAAAATAGGAATTTTCCGTTTTTCAGAATTTCTGCTGTTTTGACTTTGAGATGCAAATACTTCGTGAAATTGATATATGACTTAAAAATGTGGATTCGATATCCTTTCATTATATCTAAGCCATAAGAAAATATGTTTTATACGTTTTAGAATAACTACAGTCTCATAAATTTCAAACATATAACCCCTTACCACAAATATTCAACACAATTTATCTCATTTTATTCAGCTTGAAAAGCTTAAACATTGTATAAAGGTCCAATAACATATCATTTCAAACACCAAAATACACAGAGACTCCCATATATCACAAATAAGATCATGGTTGTGGTTTATGGGCAGTTATACAACAATTCAACTTTGAATTTTGCAAAATTCTGAAATGCTTAAAAATCCCATTTTTCACGAAAATCGCCCAAAATATACAATTTTACCCATATTTTGGCATTAAAATTGCATATTGCGATATTTAAAATGCATTTTTTAACGAAAGTAAATTGTATGTTTTGTTCATATAAATGTACAAATATACATATTCTGAGGATTTTTAAGCATCATTTTTCTTGTGGTAGGGGTAAAATTTTCGGTATTTCGAGTCACATTGAACACTCTTGTTCTTCTAAACATTGTTTTTAGATAACTTATATATCGGTTAGAACAATTAATTGGCATATCTGTATAAAAATCCCCTACATTTGCCACATATAACTATTTAAAAGTGAATTTTGGACAAATCTGAAAATTCCCATTTTTTTATCAATTCTGTACAAAATATTGAGTTTAAGCTGACAAATGGGACTAAAAATGTCAGGAAAATTTATAGGTGTAGGGGTAAGTTTTTCGGTATTTAGAGTCACATTAAACACTCCTTGTTATTCAAAACAGTGTTTTGAGACAACTAATGTATCGCTCAGAACAATTTAATGGCATATTTGCAAAAGAATCCTCCAGATTTGACATATATTTCGATTTAACAATGAACTTTGGAGAGATCTGAAATGTTGAAAATTCCCATTTTTCATCAGTTTGGGCCAAATATTGAGTTTAAGTCAACAAATGGCTGTTAAAATACCAAATCATGATGTAATTCATGCAACATTGTCATATATAACACACATTTTGCGTGTTCTGGTTATTTTAATGCGAACATGGACAAAAAAATTGACAATTTTAGGGAAAAATTGGTGGGGTAGGGGTAAGATTCTCTGTATTCAGAGTCACATTAAACACCCCTTGATATTCTAAACACTGTTTTAAGACAACTAATGTATTGCTAAAAACACTTAATTGGCATATCTGCAGATATATCATCCAGATTTGCTATATAAACGGGTTAACAGTGAACTTTGGCCAAATCTGAAACATTATGTTAACATATTTTATATTCAAGAAAATAGATTGAACAAGAGTGGACCCTAATAGGTGTCTCGCCGGTCCCTGCTTGGTCACTAAAACTGTTAAGTAATACTCAAGAGCAACCTACAAGCCAAATATTATTACCGTACCACTTACAGTAATTGAGAAACTATTCTAATTAGAAACACTGAACTATGTTCACTAGACTATGAAATTGATGTCAAGGTCAAAAGCTATATGGCAAACTGACATGTACTAACCAAGACAAAGCTATATACCAAATATCATTGACATATCACTTGTAGTTATTGAGAAACAGACTTACGCAAAAAACTTAATCTGGTCACTGGACCGTGAAATTGAGGTCAAGGTCAAAAGGCATATGGCAGACTGACATGTACTAACCAAGACCAAGCTATATACCAAATATCATTGACATATCACTTGTAGTTATTGAGAAACAGACTTACGCAAAAAACTTAATCTGGTCACTGGACCATGAAATTGAGGTCAAGGTCAAAAGTCATACAGCAGACTGACATGTACTAACCAAGACCAAGCTATATACCAGATATCATTGACCTATAGCTTGTAGTTATTGAGAAACAGACTTAAGCAAAAAAACTTAACCTGGGCTGGACCATGAAATTGAGGTCAAGGTCAAAAACCATATGACAGACTGACATGTACTAACCAAGACCAAGCTATATACCCAATATCATTGACCTATGGCTTGTAGTTATTGAGAAACAGACTTAAGCAAACAAGATGTGTTTGTGAAACACTACATATGCCCCAGATTCCCAATTTTACCCCTTTTGGACCCCTATGACCTTGACCTTTGACCTTTGACCTATTTTTTTTTGCATATTTATGTTCGTCTTGACTAGACCTATACACTTGCCAAGTATCAAAAGTCTACCTTATATAGTTCAAAAGTTATAGCCAAGGTTAAAGTTTCGGACAAACAGACAGACAGACAGACAGACAGACAGACAGGACAAAAACAATATGCCCCCCGATCCTGGATCTGGGGGCATAAAAAACTAAACCTGGGCACTGGACCGTGAAATTGAGGTCAAGGTCAAAAGCCATATGACAGACTGACATGTACTAACCAAAACCAAGCCATATACCCAATATCATTGACCTATGGCTTGTAGTTATTGAGAAACAGACTTAAGCAAAAAAACTTAACCTGGGCACTTGACCGCGAAATATAGGCCAAGGTCACATGATTTTGTGTCTGCTAGATAGTGTTCGTTGTAAGCTACCTATGGACCCAATATAAGGATCCTACATCAAAGGGTTCTATGAAATTACTTGAGTTTACGCCGTCGCTGCCGCCGTCGCCGTCATACTTTGCATGCCTATGTCTCGCTTTCCACGACTTTCGTTGCGGGCGAGACAAAAACTAAAAACAATTTTCAGATTTGGGAATTGAGATGCACTTAGGGTACTTTAGACCATCACAACTTACGCAATTTCAATGAAAATATCTAAATTTTCCTCAATATTTCATAGGGGTAGGGGTACGTTAAATGGAGCTATGGAACATATTGGGCATAGAAATATTGTAAAAATTTGGGTTCTTTGTAAAGCTCATACAATAAGCAATCATTTGATACATCGTTTTTATAACTGGGAAGCATTTGGTCAACATTTTGGAGCAACTGAAAGAAAAACTTGAACAAAATTTTCCAAAATTTCAATAGGTGGGTCTAAAAATGGGCCCTGTTCCACCAGTGCGTGCAGGTTATGCTCGTGTTAACATGTTTTATTTTGAAGAAGGGATGTATGCAGACTTAAAACAAGAATAGAATTCCTCGGTCCCCCGCCGCTCAAGCAATATACTAGTATACTGTACATGAAATTCAAATATTTTCGAACATTCAGGGCTGTTCCAGAATCAAATATGTACGGATACAAAAAGTATCAGCCAAGGCTGATGTTCGAACTTGACCAAGGTATTAGTGGTATTAACATTTGGTATAAATTTTATGAAAATCTGTCAAAATTTGTAGCCATGAGAGCGCTTACAAGGTCAATTTTTGGATAAAACGGTGTTGTTATTTTGGTCAAAGTCCCATAACTCCGTCAAAAAGTCCCGACCGAAGCTGATCTTCAAACTTGACCAAGGTATTAGTGGTATAAACATTTGGTAAAAATTTCATGAAAATCAGTCCAAATTTGTAGTCATGAGAGCACTTACAAGGTCAATTTTTGGATAAAACAGAGTCATTATTTTGATCAAAGTCCCATAACTACCTCAAAAAGTATTGGCCGAGACTGATTTTCGAAATTGACCAAGGTATTAGTGGTATTAACATTTGGTATAAATTTCATGAAAATCCCTTAAAATTTGTAGCCATGAGAGAGTTTACAAGGTCAATTTTTTGATAAAACAGAGTCATTATTTTCGTCAAAGTCCCAGAACTCTGTCAAAAAGTATCGACCAAGGCTGATTTTCGATCTTGACCAAAGTATAAGTGGTACAAATGTATATACTTTTGGTATAAATTTCATTAGAATCCGTCAAATTTGTAGCCATGAGAGCGCTTACAAGGTCAATTTTTGGATAAAACGGTGTCGTTATTTTGGTCAAAGTCCCATAACTCAATCAAAAATTAATGACCGAGGCTGATTTTAGATCTTGACCAAGGTATTAATAGTTTAAACATTTGGTATAAATTTCATGAAAATCAGTTGAAATTTGTAGGCATGAGAGCGCTTACAAGGTCAATTTTTGGATAAAACGGTGTCGTTAATTTTGTCAAAGTCCTATAACTCCGTCAAAAAGTATCAAACAAAGCTGATTTTCGAACTTGACCAAGGTATTAGTGATATAAAGATTTGGAATAAATTTCATGAGAATCTATCAAAATTTGTAGGCATGAGAGCACTTACAAGGTCAATTTTTGGATAAAACAGTGTCGTTATTTTTGTCAAAGTCCAATGACTCCGTCAAAAATTATCGACCATGGCTGATTTTTAAGCTTGACCAAGGTATTAGTAGCATAAACATTTGGCATAAATTTCATGAAATTAGGTTAAAATTTGTAGGCATGAGAATGCTTACAAGGTCAATTTTTGGATAAAACAGAGTCATTATTTCGGTCGAAGTCCCATAACTCCGTCAAAAAGTATCAAACAAGGTTGATTTTCGAACTTGACCAAGGTATTAGTGATATAAAGATTTGGTATGAATTCATGAGAATCTATCAAAATTTGTAGGCATGAGAGCGCTTACAAGGTCAATTTTTGGATAAAACAGTGTCGTTAATTTTGTCAAAGTCCTATAACTCCGTCAAAAAGTATCAAACAAAGCTGATTTTCGATCTTGACCAAGGTATTAGTAATATAAAGATTTGGTATAAATTTCATGAAAATCTGTTAACATTTGTAGGTATGAGAGCCGTTACAAGAAAGTGTGACGGACGGACGTACGGACATATGGACACACAGATGCCTGGCATTTCTATGTCCCTGCTAAGCGTTGCGGCGGGGGACAAAAATTGGTGGGGTTGGGAAGTAGGGGGGGTGCATGGGGGATTATTCCAGCCCATGGACTATATTGGCCTTTTGATGAAAGACAGAAAATGTCGAAGAGTGCTGGCAAAAGCTTAACCTGTCTACAGCCAGGTTAGTTAATAATGGTGATAAATTCCTTTCTTAGGCAATCATTGCGTGACATCAAAGCAAACATTGACAAAATAGTGATTCTAACTGTCTTAATATCATAATTCAAATCATTCAATACACACCAAAGAAGTAAAATATAGATGGCCATCCCAGGCCTGATTCTAACATGTATCCACTCAGTAACATAGATATAACTGTTCCAATATAGGACCCTGTAAAGAAAAATAAACATATATAAATAGAGCATGATGCAATCAACAAGAAATTTAGCACATGTTAACATTTAAATGTGTCAGTTTACAGATTCATGTAAGTTAACTTATGTAAATACAACGCTACCTTTATCTAAGACACAAAATCATTTTCACAACAATTCCCATGGATTATCAAGACCTCCTATAAAACAACAAATACTAAAATTGCAGTACATTTTTAGTTCACATAGGTTTAGTTCCTATAATAGTTCTGATAACTTATGTTTGTTAAGGGCATATCCAATAGTTTCAGGGGAGATAATAGCAAGCACAAAAGAAGGCAATCTTTTCCTGGAATATAACATTGATAAGTGTAACGTCACAAAGTAATTCCCATTGTTTCCAAGAGAAATTTGTACCCTCAAGTTTGGCAGACTTTACGGGTGTTATCGATGGGAGATTTGTTAGAAGTTGCACATTTTAATGATTTACTCAGAAACGAACTTGGTGACCTATGTGGTTTTTGAGATTTTTGAGTAGCATATTGTTAGAAGTACATGATATCAAAATTTCGTAAAATCGACAATATGAGAAGTCTGTAAAATATTGTCAACTTGAATTTGTAATATGGACATTTTATGCTACTTTTACCGTTACAAATGATACATATTCATTGATATAGAGGAAAAGAACATACTTTCTCATATAAAATTATTTTTCTGTGAATCTTTAGTACCATGACTTTGTTTTTCTGTCACTTTGATATTGATTAGATTGAAAATATCTCATCAATTATTTTTTAAATTAAAACTACATTTTTCTTTATAAAACGCAAAAATAACAAATTTTTAACCTCGATTTCCATGGAAACAAGATCGGTGACCACTAATTTTCTTGACATTTTTGGAATCCTCGGTACTTGTTGCATAATATATCTAATAAACTGTGGACACAGGATATGTCTCGCCTGCCCCTGCATCGCCTTAATTTGCACATTGATCTACTGCAGCAGCAATAAAAATAAAATATAATCTTAAACTGTGTTTACAATTTCCTAAGAAAAAAAAATGATGTGATCACTCTTGCATGACTAAGAAGCCAGGGCCAACATCTGGGCATGGAATCGGTATGTACTCCCCAAGACGCAACTGCATGTCAAATATCAAGTGCCTAGGACTACTGGTATAGGCTGTACAAACTGCTTGCTAAAAACTTAAAGTGATCGTTCATGCGTGACTAAGGGGCCAGGGCCACCATCTGGGCATGGAATCTGTATGTACTGCCCAAGACGCAACTGCATGTCAAATATCAATTGCCTAGGACTACTGGTATAGGCTGTACAAACTGCTTGCTTAAAACTTAATGTGATCATTCATGCGTTACTTAGGGGCCAGGGTCACCATCCAGGTATGGAATCAGTATGTACTCCCCAAGACACAACTGCATGTCAAATATCAAGTGCCTAGGACTACTGGTATAGGCTGTACAAACTGCTTGCTAAAAATCATTGTGATCATTCATGCATGACTAAGGGGCCAGGGCCACCAACCAGGCATGGAATTGGTATGTACTCTCCAAGATGCAACTGCATATCAAATATCAAGTGCCTAGGACTACTGGTATAGACTGTACAAACTGCTTGCTAAAAACTAACTGTGATCGTTCATGCATGACTAAGGGGCCAGGGCCACCATCCGCGTATGGAATCGGTATGTACTCCCCAAGACGCAACTGCATGTCAAATATCAAGTGCCTAGGACTACTGGTATAGGCTGTACAAACTGCTTGCTAAAAACTTAATGTGATCGCTCATGCGTGACTAAGGGGCTAGGGCCACCATATAGGCATGGAATCGGTATGTACTCCCCAGGACACAACTGCATGTCAAATATCAAGTGCCTAGGACTACTGGTATAGGCTGTACAAACTGCTTGCTAAAAACTTAATGTGATTGCTCATGCGTGACTAAGGGGCTAGGGCCACCATACAGGCGTGGAATCGGTATGTACTCCCCAGGACACAACTGCATGTCAAATATCAAGTGCCTAGGACTACTGGTATAGGCTGTACAAACTGCTTGCTAAAAACTTAATGTGATTGCTCATGCGTGACTAAGGGGCTAGGGCCACCATACAGGCATGGAATCGGTATGTACTCCCCAGGACACAACTGCATGTCAAATATCAAGTGCCTAGGACTACTGGTATAGGCTGTACAAACTGCTTGCTAACAAACAGCTGCGCCAAGTCGCATGATACGCCCGTCGTCATCCTTCAAAACTTTAAAGTGATTTAGGTAAGGGGTTCTCAATTCAGAAGCACCTATAACTGCCTAATTAAGCTTGATATCTCTTTAAGAAATTAATCTGCAAAGTTAAAAGTGAGCTGATCAAAGTATTTATCAGTTAGAGCTCAACATGTAATAAATTGCATTAAAATTGACAACAAAGTCCCATAACTCTTGCAAGAAATATCAAAATTTCACACAAAAGTATACAGACTGTAAGGTCATCACATCAAATACCTCTTCAAAGTTTGAAGTGAATTGGCCAGAGAGTTGTCAAGTTAGAGCGTGACGTGTAAAAAATTGTCTTCAAATTGACGAATAAAGTCCCATAACTCTTGCAAGAAAAATCGAAATTTCACGAAAAAGTATACAGATCGGGAGGCCATCATACCCAATACCTCTACAAAGTTTGAAGTGAATTGGCCAGAGGGTTGTCAAGTTAGAGCGCGACATGTAAAAAATTGACTTAAAATTGACGAATAAGTCCCATAAGTCTTGCAAGAAAAATCGAAATTTCACGAAAAAGTATACAGATCGTGAAGCCATCATACCCAATCC
>MJUU01056568.1:2801-43386 GCA_002080025.1 Modiolus philippinarum
CCCCCCCCCCCACCCGCCAAATATTCTTTAGTGGCATTTTGACAGTTTCATCAAATCCTATTTTTGTTGTCAATCGTACGTGGATAAACATTGCTTACAAGAGTACATATACATAGGTATTTAGTGGTGTACTTTATCTATTGTAATCAATTAAATATATCACTGCACTTGAATTTTTTATCAGAAATGTGCATTCTTTTTATCAACATGCTTAGCTTGTTGTATTATAGGGTTAATGCATGAATGTCCCGAGTAGAATACGAGCTTGCGAGTGCTATATTGTATAGCAAAGCTAAAATTTCTGTTAATAAGGGTATTTTTGATGCCAATGGCGTCATGGGAATAAATTCATATTGCACACGTTGCAATATGGATATTTATTACATGCTCACTTTTGGCTGCTTTCTTAAAGAAATATTATGTTGCTATACAATAATTTAGATTTTTCTAACAATAAAGGATTTCTTGTCCATTACCGCCTCCTAATATCCACGTGGTAATATTACATCGAAGAAGAGACATATATATATAATTGGTTAAATCATTGAATGGGACCAAATTCTGTGGAATGCTATGAGCGATGGTTGTGCCAATGTCTAGCAAGACATTTTTCAGGAAATTTACCATTTCATACCGACGTAAACAAGAAACAATAACTCAATTAAAATTCAAATTAGCAACAATCATTAGCTTTTCAATGTAAAAGTGTATATATTTAAACAATGGTTTCAGAAATCATTCATTTTTATTGTTTCTTGAAGAAGGTCATACTGCTTTTTAACCGTGTTGACTCGGCTTCTATGAAGTCATGATTATGGTCATGGTAAATGGAGAAACATTTTCTGAAATTTATATATTGACTTACCTTACGTAAGTTAGATACACTTTTTGTCAATAATCAGTCAAATCTACCTATATATAACTATATATCAATATATGTAAACATTTGTATTGTGTGTAAATTTCCAAATTGAGGTAAGATCTAAATATATGTTCTACTTTCATTCCAGGAAGGTGCATGTTTTTCATAAATTTGAGCCAACCCGACAAAGCATAGTAATAGATACCACACCTACATCATTTTACAGAAGATTGTTGTATATTGCAAAATGTTAGATAAATAAATACCGAGGTTTACTGTAAATTTTGTTTCTGCAGATAAAATTAAAGCAATGTCCAGAAAACCTCTTCATATTATTTTCAATAAATCTTTGGAACAAAGCTACAAAATTGCAAATGGGATTTATTTCTTCTATCAAATTACAGGCATATATAGATTTGTTGACAAACACGAAGAGAATTGCTTATAAGCGCTTACTAGCAACGTTTTTTAATCATCTTCAAAGTACTAAGCATATATGTGGATACCAATCTCACCATATGGGAACGACACCGGATATTGGTACTACTGAAGCGGATATTACTTTAGCATGAGTGAATGTGAAAAATCGCAATTTTATTATATTTCTTCTCAATATGTGTGACCAGAAATGTGTTTGATGATTGATGGGATAAAATTAGAGTTCATAATAGTCGTAACATAGAATTATGCAAATAAATAAAAATTATAGATAAAAACACGTCGCCTAATACCACCAAACGGGATGGTTTTTTTCTTCAAAATCAAATGATTTAAGGCTGGCTTGTTGTGTTCATAAAACACACCCTTTAGTTCAATAATTTCACCCTTCGGTTAGAATTAAGCCGATCCACATCTCAACAGCTGGTTATGTAACTTAAATAAGGAAAACAAAATTATGAAAGAGTACGGCGACTTGTCTATTTTCTGGAATATTCTACAAGTCGCCGTACACTTTCATAATTTTGTTTTCGTGATTTAAATTACACAAACAGCTGATGAGACATGGACTTGCTTAATTTGGTTGAAGGGTGATAGTATTGAACTAAAGGGTGTGTTTTCTGAACACATCACGCCTAATCTCTTGCTTTTGAAGTAAAAAAAACATTCCGTTGGGACATTTTGGCGGTACTAGACGACGTGTTTTTATCTCTTAATTTTTATTTACTTGCTTTATTCTATGGTAAAACGACTATTATGTACTCTAATTTTATCTCACCGATCATCACATATATTTCTGGTCACAAATATGAAGAAGAATATTATAAAAGTGCGATTTTTCACATTCACTCATGCTATAGTATTATAAATTGTCCGCTTGGGTAGAACCAATATCCGGTGTCGTTCCCATACGGTGAATCTGTATTTTTTTTTTGTACGAGATGGGTATAGTCCATTTGGTGGGTATAAAAATAGGGGGGGGGAAATTAATTAAAAATCAAAGATAAACTATAGACACATTTAGTGAAACATTTCTTAATAAAATAGTCAATACATAATTGAAAAACATATTTATGGCATTTTTCACTCAAAAATAAAGATTTTGTCCATTACTTGCAATAGTATTTTTGCAAGACCACAAGTATGGGAGTGTGCCACAGAACTAAACAGCCTGACCTAACCCTATCCAAATTCTGTCACATGGCACTTATATACATGTATGAAGAATTTAAATATAGACCTAGCATTGGCGGGGAAGTGGTTAACAAAAATTGTCTCCCCTGTAAATTTGTTAACCTGTCACTTCCTCAAATAAACAAGATATGTGATGACACAGCTACGGTAAAATATCAAATTTCTAATATTTGTGGTATTTTTTTACATTTCACATACTATGTATCTTATGCTGCAACAATCGCTCTTGATAAATATACAATTGTCGTTGCTTAATTCATAAAACATTGTTTTTAACCAACTCTATCTGATGGTCAAAACTGTAATATAATTATAAAGAAAAAAAATCTAGCCACCCTCAAAGGGCATGGGCGGAAACAAAATTTAGGAGTATTTTTAAATATATAATTATGCATCGTATAAACCATATGAAATTGATTTCTGCATATGGCCTTTTTCAGGATCCACGTTTTTTAAGTTTTTAAGTAGGGAGAAAATGGACTTTTCATTATATTGTTAGCTCGCGAGTGATTTGTACTCACTGTGAAATAAATATATGGGGCAATTAAGGTGGGACGTTACCAAATCATAGGTCAAAATTTTTGAAAAATATTTTGTAGAAAAGAAGAACTCAATAAGGTGTATTGGAATATGAAATCCAAAATTGGGTGTTCCGTGCACTTTTCCCCGATTTTCTAGCCTCAAAGGTGTAGAAAATTGCAGGAAAATAACAAAGACATGTAGAAAAATACAAAAAAATTCGGTGCCAAAATTTTGTTGGAATTAAAAATTCAATAACCAAAAACTATTTTTCCATGGCCGAAAATTAACATAACATTCTTGAGGAATAGCGCAATCTTTTGATATACATCTCTACAGGGGGTACCGTTCACTTAAGAGAAATATTAAAGCTCGCACACAAGGAAGACAGTAAAAAAGTGCTGTTTTATGTTGACGTCGCGTCGAGATTTAGGGACGTTGTTGGCGTTCACTGTTTAAAACGTTTTTGTTGCATTTCGATCAAATAATTATGCATACAGGCGCGTAGCTAGGGTTCTAATGACTTGGAAGCACATAAAAGGTCGAGAGATCTTGGTTTACCTGAAGCCTCATTGATTGTAGGGCGAAACCCTGGAGGGGATCAGGGAGCATCTCCCCGCCACCTGGAAGCTCAGCCTGTAAATTTAGGGGATTTGAACATTACAAATAATTCATCAAATATTTGTAGTGAGTCTAGTGTGTATTTGATCACTAAGAGTTTTCCCTGCAGTGGGCATATTTCCTTTATATCAGGACGAGAGAAAGTTAATGAATTAAAATACTATAAGTAAAAGAAGAAAGAGATGAAAGTGGGGGTGACAACCGGGGCAACGAGTTATGAGGGGACAAATGGGTAGGGACAGGAAATTTAGCCATCTATATCACCTCGTAAGGCTGCTCTCATTGGAAAAATATAGAAGGGTTCTTACTAGCGCATGGATCGTGGCGTTTCTCCAAACAGTTCGTCGTGACAATGTTCGCGGCCAGGTGTTTCGTATTCCGTACAGACAGGGCATTCCCCTACCAATCACCTGGAGACGCTCCCGGCAGCTCTGTAGACGAAACCCCTGAAAACCGATTCAGGTTCCGGGTGTAATTGTTCAACTATGGCATTTTTATCAGGAATATACTTATTGAAAAAAGTTTGGGTTTTATTTTTTGCCTTTTGTTTTCCTTTTGTTCTGTTTTGGTAGATGTACACATGAAAAAGGGTTGATTTTGTTTGCCATCAGAGATGTCCTTGGTAGCCATTTCGCTATAACTGTCTAAGTTTGATTTTCAAGTACAAAGTTGGTTTCAAATGCATGTACGGTGTACTACTGTACGTATAAATATCAAGCATGTTTATAAATACATGCATTTGGCTTTGTATTAAATTCCCGTATTTGATTGGTTACGGGTACTCCCGATCATTTCCATCACTGTGTTTCATCGGTCAGTATAAAACTACACCAGCACGCGACTCCTTGCAATGGACAACAACAAAAGCAAACAAAGTAGTCCCACATACAGAATTATTGAAAGATTTTTATTATACTAACCAAGAAACCATAAAGGGCATCATAATACAACAAAATACAGTGATTGATCAGACATACAATGCAACAAACAAAAATAGACCACTACTGGTCAGCTATGGCAGTGAAGGACAGGACCAGAGCCTAACACATTATGCTTGTGTCATATCAATAACCTATACTTCAAAGATGACATATAACAATAAGCCGGGCAAAATATTACAAAGAAAAAATAATTTATTTGGTCTCCATTTGTTTCTTACTTCAAAACATTCTGTAATGAAATTACCGAGATGTTTCTGAGTTGGTAAAGGTTCATTTGTGAATAGCCCCAAAAAATTGATTCCCTCGTTAGATTTTTTTAAATATGTGCCAAAAAGATATATTTTATCAAATAGTAAAATCCGCTGCTTGTTAGACAATGGACAGCTAACAATAAAACGCCTTTCATCTTCAACTTCATTTAAAGTATTTGATAAACAGTAGCGACATAATCTTTGTGATCTCTCAATGTAAGTACATCCTAGAGCATTGAATTCCCTGTAGGAATAAGTTCACTTTCGTTATGCATTTTCTATCAGTGTTACTTGCAACTGTTTGTTTCTTATCAAAACATGTTTCGAGGGTATTTTATGGTATAGTCCATTTGGTGGCTATAAAAATAGGGGAAAAATTAATTAAAAATCAAAGATAAACTATAGACACATTTAGTGAAACATTTCATAATAAAATAGTTCATACATAATTGAAAAATATATTTATGGCATTTTTCACTCAAAAATAAAGATTTTGTCCATTATTTGCAATAGTATTTTTGCAAGACCACAAGTATGGGAGTGTGCCATAGAACTAAACAGCCTGACCTAACCCTAACTGGCTATTGTTATACAAATTCTGTCACATGGCACTTATATACATGTGTGAAGAATTTAAATATAGACCTATCATTTGCAAGTTCAAGTTCAAGTTCTTTATTAAGACAAAAGACCCCAACAGGGGTATGTGAATACAAATAACATATATACAAACATATATTGTTGGAATAAATGAAGACACAGCATTGTATTTACTTATTAAAATACTTCATTATAAAGTATGGAAGGCAATTGTTACCTATATTGTACCTGTTTACACATTATTTAATTACTGACAATAATATTTTGCAAAATTTTGCTACTAGGAATAGAACTCTATTGTCATCTGTATTTAATAAATCATGAAATTTGACAGAGTTGGGATGCACTATAAATTGTCTAGGTAAAAAATGTTTTCTTTCGTTTTTGAAAAACTCACATTCAAGAAGGTAATGAAATTCGTCCCCCAATGCATTTGCATTACACAGATCACATAACCTATCATCTCTGTCCACCCCCCAAAATCTACCCTTTTCTATGGGAAATTTATGATTCATACACCTAAAATGACATGTAAACAGGCGGGGAAGTGGTTCACAAAAATTGTCTCCCCTGTAAATTTGTTTACCTGCCACCTCCTAAAATAAACAAGATGTGTGATGACACAGCTACGGTAAAAAAATCAAATTTCTAATATTTGTGGTATTTTTTTACATTTCACATACTACTATGTATCTTATGCTGCAACAATCGCTCTTGATAAATATACAATTGTAGTTGCTTAATTCATAAAACATTGTTTTTAACCAACTCTATCTGATGGTCAAAACTGTAATATAATTATAAAGAAAAAAAATCTAGCCACCCTCAAAGGGCATGGGCGGAAACAAAATTTAGGAGTATTATTAAATATATAATTATGCATCGTATAAACCATATGAAATTGATTGCTGCATATGGCCTTTTTCAGGATCCACGTTTTTTAAAGTTTTTAAGTAGGCTTTTAGAGAGATTTGTTGACAGTTTCCTATTTATACATAGTTGATTCCTGAAAGAAACCTCAGAAAGAATGGAGATAAAAAATCGATCGTGTTTGAACTTTTATTATGGTGAAATGCTACAAAGGGCGGACATAAAAATTTGCACATGGATTAACAGGGATAATTGCAATCCTCATACAAATTTTCGTGAAAATCTAAAGATGGCCTTTTTGGGGATCCACTTTGAAAGACAGACACCAACTTGATCTTTTATGCCGATTTGTGCATCGTATATGCATCCATACGTTCACCTGCGGCAATCTACATTGTTTTCATATAAATTTGAAATAAAGGAATAAAACATATTAGTATTTTTTGCATTTGAAAATAACTTTTATAATTATGCATCTAGGGTAAACAATCCAAAAAGTAACATTTTTACCTCATTTAAACGAGAGCTCAATTTCTATTGTTCTATTTCAACCACTTCCCCGCCTGTAAAGATATACATCAACAACATTTGATTGTTGTTTTCATAACAAACAAAAGCCATTGGCCACTTGGAATCTGAATATGGCAATATTACTTTGTTTTGTCAAATTAAGTTTATTGAGAAGAAATTTGGAGTACAAATGGGAGTAACCACCGACTGTTCAAGCCTGTCACCACATCCGCCAACAAACCTGATAACCGGACATTTATCAAAATTCAATTCGCCAATAAAGGCTTGGACGCTATAAATCTTGCTAACATTCTACATAGCAAAACAGTGACATCAAATATTCCTCCTTATTTTAATGATCAATCAGTTCCACTTATCTCATATTCCTACACTAAACCAATTGCAACTTCCATTTTCAATTACAAACGGGTATTGCGTGACTTCAAAGCCAAACCACCTGATTGTTCTTGCTCCTCTTCCTCATTCAATTATAGTCCGGCTGGACACGTTATAACTGGTGACCTAGATATCGTAGACAACCTCAAACTACGAGATATCTTCTCAAAAGGTCCCAAATTTCGTGAACCCCAGTACATCAACTGGAAGTACAACTTCAAGATTTTGATGGATGCAGTCGAAGACTATGCTAAGAAGTGGGCAAAGGAAGAGAAAGAGGACGTTGAGACATTGTCCGACTGGATCAGGTCCATAAAGTCATTAATTGTAAATCGCATCCGGCGCCTAAAAACAGCTATGAAATCCAGAAATCCCAGTATATTTGAAGATCCCCTTGTAGAAAGAACTCTGTCCAACCTCCATGAAAATTACGTCAATGTCCTTGCAGACAAAGCTTCTAACAACATACTGTTTGTGTGTAAGAAACACTATCTCGACTGTCTTGTGAAGGAGATGGGCATCGACAGTTCATCTGGAAACCCTACTTATACCCCTACGACAATATCGAGAGATGAGATTGTAAAAAATCACACTTCAGTGTTAGCATCATTTGGCATAAAAGCTAATTATGAAAACAATCAACTCCCTTACATCTACTGGGTACCTAAACTTCATAAGAATCCATACAAACAGAGATTCATCGCCGGGTCTTCCAGATGCACCACTAAAAATCTTTCACAGCTCCTCACTACTTTGTTGACCGCAGTAAGAGATGGCCTGAAAAATTACTGTAATAAAGCTTACTCCACAAGTGGTGTGAATCAAATGTGGATTCTTAAATATTCAAAAGATCTCCTTGAACAGCTTTCCTCAAACAGTCTTACCCATTGCCAAAGCATTCAAACTTTTGACTTTTCTACACTTTATACAACCCTCCCACACAATAAACTGAAAACAGTAATTGCAGATTTAATACATCAATGTTTCTGCACTAAAAATGGAGAACGCAGATACACCTATTTAGTTATAGGGAAAGACAAGACATATTTTGTTAAGAACCACACCGATTCAAATAAGAAGTACACTGAGACTGACGTAATCAAAATGTTAGAATTTTTGATCGACAATATTTTTGTCGAATTTGGAGGTCGTGTTTTCCAACAGACAATAGGGATTCCTATGGGAACAAACTGTGCGCCGCTTTTAGCTGACCTTTTCCTTTACTCGTACGAGGCCAAGTTTTTACAAGGGCTTATTCAAAGAAAACAAAAACATTTAGCATAGTCCTTTAATTTCAGCTTCCGCTACATAGACGATGTACTTTCTCTTAATAATCCTAAATTTAGGGATTATTTACATCAGATCTATCCAAATGAGCTTGAAATTAAAGAAAGAACTGAAACTGAAACACCTACTTCAGCTTCGTACCTGGATCTTTTATTGTATATTGACGAAGATGGACGTTTGAAATCTAAGCTATATGACAAGCGTGATGATTTTAATTTTCCCATTGTGAACTTTCCCTTTCTTAGCAGCAATATACCTACATCTCCAGCCTATGGAGTTAACATTTCACAGTTGGTTCGTTACTGTCGAGCTTGTCGTTTGTACAGTGATTTTTTAACAGAGCAAAAACACTGTCCCAAAAGCTGCTTAGTCAGGGATTTGTTCAACCTTTGTTAATTCATCCCTCAAGAAATTCTATGGCCGTCACCATAGCATCATTGAAAGATATGACGTGTCAGTATCCCAGATGAAAGTCTACTGCCGTTGTTACAATTAAATTTAATAACAATTATACAAATATATTTTTTCTTAAAAATATATTAACAGGTATTTTAAAATATTTTTCATTTTACATTTATCTTAATGTTTTGATTTTTTTTCACAATGAAGAATGCATAAACAAATTGTCATGATTCTGTTGCTCCAATTGATTTTCATTCTGTTACATGTATTTAAAAGTTTACATTTACTTTAATATATCCTCTTTAGTGTCCAATACATTGTGACATTCTGATATTTTTTATGCCCCGCCTACGATAGTAGGGGGGGGCATAAAGTGTTCGGGTGTGTCCGTCCGTCCGTCCGTTCGTCCGTCCCAAGTCAGGTTTACCCTCCGGTTTAAGTTTTTTTTCTGTGAAGGATGTATGCTATTATCATGAAACTTTGCATAAATACTCGTTAGGTTGTGAATAAACGAAAATCATAATAAAAAATTATCCAAGCCAACTTCATGCTTCATTGATCATAGAAAAAAGGGGGGTATTCTGAGGTTTACCCTTAGGTTGAAGTTTTTTTTCTGTGAAGGATGTATGCTATCATCATGAAACTTTGCATAAATACTCGTTAGGTTGTGAATAAACGAAAATCATAATAAAAATTTATCCAAGCCACCAACTTCATGCTTGACTGATTATGGAAAAAAGGGGGTATTCTGAGGTTTACCCTTAGGTTGAAGTTTTTTTTCTGTGAAGGATGTATGCTATTGTCATGAAACTTTACATAAATACTCATTAGGTTGTGATTACAAAAAAACATAATAAAAATTTATGTAACAGTAAAATATGTCCGGTAGTAATATTTGTCCTGGGGACAATCTTTCCTAGGAAAAAATGTCCATGTGAAAATTTCTACTAGGAAATTAAGTCTGGGGACAATTTTAACTAGGATTATTTGTCCACCTTTAGTAAAATATGTCCAACCATTTTTTTCCTAAATGCTGGACATATTTTACTACAGGATTACAAATTTTACTGGTTAAAATTAATTTCCTAATAGATATTTTCACATGGACAATTTTTCCTAGGAAAAGCGCAGCATGATTCGACTGCAGCATGTTCACCACTGAAATTTGAACAAACAAATTTTGGACAAAAAATGGGAGGGAAATCAGCTCTTTTGATCCTTTCTTGATTGGAAACGCAAGAGCTACACAAAATCTGTTGAATATCAACAAAATCCCATTAAAATCAGGTGGAACACATTTTAGATTATTTGGAAACTGCAATTTTGGCCTTGTTTGGCCCATTTTACCTCAGAAATAGTAAAAGATAATTCAAATTCATCAAATACTAATTATACACCTTGTTATTTATATCAGCTTATTTACCGTCTAAAATAGTTAATCATAATATAAATGAAAACATCAAACAATACAATACATTATAGTAAATTAAGTCCATGGACAGTATTTACTAGTAAATGTAGTCCTTAAATAATATTTTCTAGTAAAACAAGTCCATTTACATGTTGCTTACTATATATGTAGACATCAAGATGAAAAACAACAATAAAAGCGTTGTTCCATTTCTTTGTTTTTCCATGTAAATGTAGATACTTTGTCTCATGTGAATTTACTCCATATCCCTTCATTGCTCATTCTATGTAGAAACGGACAATAGTATCTAGTAAACTGTGTCCATAGACAATTTTTACTAAGGAAAATAAGTCCATATAGTAATATACATATATTTGTTAAAGCAATCATATTTATTGTGTACATTTATAATATCAATAAAGAAAGGATAAATAGTACATTTGTATTTCAAGTGACCATGGACAAAATTTACTTAGGAAAATTTGTCCATCACTTTTTGTGACTTCAACCGAAATCATTTGAGGTCATTTTAACTTTAAATACTTGTTTCAATGATATTGTAAAAATGATATATACTATAGTTGATTTTATTTTATACAAGTTCAAGTACGAAATGATTTCTTTCAAACCTAAGACTTCTTGAGTGATCAATTTTTCCTAGTTAAAAAGGTCCTGGTACTTATTTTACTAAAAACGGATATATTTTACTAGTAAAATCTGTAACCATGGACTAAATTTCCTAGGAAAGTATGTCCATCCGGACATATTTTACCAGGACAAATTTATCACTTACATTTATCCTTTCTACCAACTTATGCCTCACTGATCATGGTAAAAAGGGGGGTAGTATGAAGTTTATATTTAGGTTGAAGTTTTTTTTTTCTGTGAAGGATGTATGCTATTATCATGAAACTTTATATAAATACACATTAGGGTATGATTAAAGAAAAATAATAATAAAAATTTACCCATGTCACCAACATCATGCTTCACTGATCACGGAGAAAGGGGATGATTTGAGGTTTATCCATAGGATTAAGTTTCTTTTCTGTGAAGGATGTAAGCTATTATCATTAAACACCCATTAAATTAGATACTCATTGGGTATAATTAAACAGAAATCATCAAAAAATATATCCATGCAACCAACTTCATGCCTGATCACGAAATATGGCATTGTTCAAAATAGTTGTGAGGCGGGGCATTTTGTCCGTTAGACACATATTCTTGTTTCATCATGGTATTGATTTTTACCTGGACAGGTATACATATGACTTCCAAATTTGGTAAATAGAGTTTTACCTACATGCAACTAGTGATCAGCTGACATATTGTTTATAAACACAAAGCACATGTTGGCTGTTGAAATAGATTTTGTTACTCCCAATATGGTAACATAGAAAACAGACATCATTTTAGCCTAAAGTGAAATAGACAAGTTTTTTTGTTTGGAGAGAAATCTACACCTAAAATTCACCCCTAATATGTATGAATTAGCCCTTTAAATCGATCTAATTTAAAATAAGGTATATTAATGACCAGATTTTTAATTAATTTTTTCCCCAATCTTTATAGTCACCAAATGGACTATACCAATCTATTTTTTTATCCGTTCGATAGTCCTACGGTTCTTTAGTCCGACAGAACGATAGTCCGATAATCCGAAGATTCAGTAGTCTTTGCCAGTGCTTATGTTTTTACATTTCTAATTTGATTGAATCTATTGGCATTTCACAGAACCTTCAGCCATCATTATTGAAAAAAGCTTACCATTCGCCACCACTTACCACTAACTAGCGAGACCTTACTATAATTACCACCAATTAAATAGCTTAATGATTTTAAATGAACACGTGGTCACATTCATGAGTAACTTGAGAGCAATTCAAGAGTTACTGGTAAATAATTATTAGCAACTTAGGAAGCGTATATCAGATATGTAAGATAAGTGTTAAAGATATAAAAAGTTATTTCAGCGACGGCACATCTTTCACTTAAAATCACAGAAACGTTAAATACTAGTATTACGAATATGTTTTGAGGATTGAACATGTACTTTTTCAAGTTTGTAACATAATAGGACAAATTTCCTTTAATCTTTTTATGGATTAATCATGCTTAATTTGAGTGTTGTGAAAACCTATGGTTTAACATAAAACATTGCAAAGTTAAACCATAAAATTGACGTCACATTACATATCACCCTTTCAAATGCATGGCAAAAGGCGGAGCCAGAACCATGGTTTAACCTTCAAATTCTTATGTTAGACCATGAATTACGCTCCGCCCACTTCCTATTGATCTCCGCCTCTTTGAAAAAAAAACAGATGTACATAGTTTCAGTTAATTTAAGAATGTTGCCGGTAGCCTGACAGAATTTTACATTCTCCATCTGTTTTCAGAGCTACATTTATACATGTATCTTTTAAATAAAACGACCGCAGGATGACATTCCTTCTTTATCGAGCTATGTTTTATGTTTTTTTTCGACTTGTGACCTTTTTTCCCAAAAATCATGTTTTCAATTCAAACTGTGGCATTCCCTTTCATTTCTGTTGTATTTTATTCTACCAGAAATTAAGCTGTTCATCATTCTTTTGACATTTCATAACCTCAGCGAATCAAATCCCTGGAACCCCTTCCCCTGGATCTGTTAATGAAATATGAAAATAACAAATCATGTAATGAAACATTTGCTTACAATAAAGTGTGAATCTCGGAAAGGCGGGGGGGGGGCGGTCATCAGAAGGAAACGGTTATCTAGTCCATGTAAAATAACGAAGAGCACATCGACGTAAATCCTGAACTTAAAAAAAACAAAAACAAAACAAAACAAAAACAAATACAATAAACAAACAAATAATGGGATGGGAGATCGAAAAGAGACAGTCCCAGGTCTAACTCAATCAATCCTCTGCTAACCACCTATACATGGAATTTACCATATTGAGATATCGTTGGCGCATATAGATCGCCAAGCAATTCCGGGTTTTCTGTCTGTCGGGGATGGTGATGAATGCATTTCCCCGATGTATTTCCCACTCACTGTGCCGATACCAACATTTACTTGACAAAATTTATACATAAAATGAAAACTGCCCGGAAACGAAAATGTTTCAGTGCAGCGTGCAATCAGACATCTGATCAATTATGTCATGTGTCCTGATCGGGTTTACACAATGAACTGTCAATCCATACTACTTTTGAAAAGCATCACTTCACCACGTGCTTCACCAACAAGGTTGCGCGAGTGCTTGACTTTGATTGAATAAGCGTTTGTTCCTTAATTTATCGAACTGTCAATCACTCATGAATATTCTTGTCACAAAACATTTAAACCACGTTCTTAATCATTAATATTTTTAAACAAACTCGCACAGCTCGTTTGTTTAAATATTTTAATTCGTAAGAAACGTGGTATAAATAATACTTAATTTTTCATGTTCTCTTTTTCAGCCTATAATAGTTTGTAACTTTAACTTCGATTATATAATAAATCTAATGGTATGGTAGGGAAGATACCTAAGTAGTGTTAATGGATGTACACAACACTGACCAATCAGATTGCAGTAAATCTAACCAATTGAATCTCTTTTAGAAGATTAATCGACCAATAATAGTAATTAACAAATAATATTGGTTATCGCAATAATGTTGAAAAAAGTTAAATAAAAGTTGAACGCATATATTTTAAGTGGCGTTTTTAATATTCCGGATTTTGCCATGTCCGTCCGTCCTTTTTCTGAATTTTAAAATTAGTCTCCTTTAAGCTTGGGGACACTCGATTCTCTGCGCTGGACATGTTCCGATCACAATGTTCTGGACAAGGGAATCGAATGTCTTGGAACAGGATGTTCTTATATCAAAATGTAAGTCGATTGTGTGATAGCTACTTTCGCGAACGAATTTGTTGATAATGAAGAAAATACAATAATGGCACAATAGAATCTGTAGTTGTAGTAAAATGCCTTGCATTGTAGGTGTATTACTTGTCAAAAATTATATATTTAAACTGATAATATTTTTTAAAAATGTTCCAATAATATGAAAGAGTGTCATGATAATTTGGCTCAATATTTTGCAATATAAAATGAATTTTTCAACGTAATTGATTGACTGAGTTCTTCATTTTTTAGTACTTAATATTTGACTAGATTTTCGTTAAACAAGTCTTTTGATAAATGTATTCATCTTTCAATGAAGAAATCAATAGCTCTTAAACGTTTTCTAAGTTCGCTTCAGCTGGGATAAATAGGGGCGTCAAGTTGGTTACTTATTCCTTATTCCTTATTCGTTACTTATTCCTTATTCGTTACTTATTCGTTACTTATTCCTTATTCCTTATTCGTTACTTATTCCTTATTCCTTATTCGTTACTTATTCCTTATTCACTTTTTTTTTATTTTATTTTCGATATCATGGATATAGCGTCATTATTATTGCGTTATTATTTATAGAACGCGGAAGTAAATTGAATTTACAAATCCTCTGCATTTCAAGTAAACAAAGAAGATATTAACTGTCATATATACCATTGAAAAATTACTCTAAATAGTGTAAGGGTAGAAAACGAATATGCAACAATTGAAGTGAAGGGTATAAACATGTAAACAAGTTGGATTCACAAGTTATCAGGCGCGGATTCATATGTGGGTTCACCCGGCGTACGCCCCCCCCCCCCCCCAAAAGGGGGGGGNCCAGGAGAGAGTGGAGACGGATATAAACATGCAAACAGGGTGGATTCACAACTAAAAGCACACCTCTACCACTAAATACCAGAAAAAATGCATTCCCTAGCTGTAACGGGTCTAAAACGAATAAATAGCGAATAAGGAACGAATCCAGGAGAGAGTGGAGACGGATATAAACATGCAAACAGGGTGGATTCGCAACTAAAAGCACATCTCTACCACTAAGTACCAGAAAAAAAATGCATTCCCCATCTGTAACGGGTCGAAAACGAATAAATATCGAATAAGGAACGAATAAGTAACAGCGTTCCAGGAGAGAGTGGAGACGGATATAAACATGTAAACAGGGTGGATTCACAACTAAAAGCACATCTCTACCACAAAATACCAGAAAAAATGCATTCCCGAGTTGTAACGGGTCGAAAAAAAATAAATTGCGAATAAGGAACGAATAAGTAACAGCGTCCCAGGAGAGAGTGGAGACGGATATAAACATGTAAACAGGGTGGATTCACAACTACAAGTAGAACTCTAGCACTAAATACCAGAAAAAATGCATTCCCGAGTTGTAACGGGTCGAAAAATAATAAATAGCGAATAAGTACACTGTAAAAAGTAGTGTTAATGATTTAACACTATTATTAACACCTTCCTGGAAACACTGAATATACATGTTAATGTGTTTAAACATAAACACCAGTGTATAACCGATAAACATGTTAAAGTGTTAAAATATTAACACTAATGTATATCAAATTAACACGTTGAAGTGTTAAAATTATTAACATGTAACATGTTAAAACTCCTGGAAACACTTAATTAACACTTAAACATGTTTAAAATAGGTTAAGTGTTAAAAGTTTAACAGCGCACGTGTTAAATTAGCAAGTTGCTTCGGATATTGTTTTATCGGCTAAATTAAAAGACAAAAATTAGTGAACTAAGTGCTGATTACACATCCTGTATATACAAGCCCAAAGATCTCAAAGTGCTGATCACTAATCCTATACACAAAAACCAAGAACTCAAACAATGCCGATCACCCATCTTGCATACAAGATCCAAGATGTCAACAAATTGCTGGTCACTCATATTTTATACAAGCCCAAAGATCTCAGCAAATTGCTGGTCACTCATCCTGTATAGAAGCTCCAAGATCACAGCAAATTGTTGGTCACTCATCCTGTATACAAGCTACAAGATGTCAACAAACGGCTGGTCACTCATCCTGTATACAAGCCCCAAGATCTCATCAAACTGATACACAACTGTCAAATTCTTTTAGTCTTCCAAAAATGTTTGCTAGATCTGCACTGAAGATAGATACATTGTCGAAATGGTCACCCCCATATTTGTAAACACACAAAAAGATTTAAACAAATTAAACAAAGACTTCATCGGTATCATTCTTACAAAGAGGCATATTCATATTTTTCAGTTTCCTGGAAATTTACAAGTAGAAATCCAGATATTGCATAAACCACAAAAACACTCATATCACTATATTATAAATTCCAATGACTATTGTGAAGAATACAATAACATCTAATTTTCATGCTTTAATACTTTAACTGTATATCATAATAATAACCAACACTTTTTTTATCAATAAGCTAGTATGAAAATTTTATCCAGTTTGAACAGTTTGGTTGAAAATATCACAAACAAAGTCAAAGTACTTGCGAATACTGGTAGATGTCAAATATATATAATGTACTGCTATCAAAAGGATATTCCACAATCAAGAACGTTTAATGTTTGCATTATTTCCATCAAATTAATTTGTAAAAACCAATTAATTGTCCAAAAAATATGACAAGGATATCTTCATCTTTTCCTGGCAGCTGCGTGGTCAACACTAAAACTGTCCCCCATTTGTTTAATCTTTTAAGCGGATCAACTTGTGTGAATTTTTTCCTCCAAACTTCTTATAAAAATTGCTGTCTCTAAAAGGTCTGGCTATGATATAATATAACATGTATTCCAAAATGTCCCTAAATATATGCTTCTAACATGTCTAATTCATCAATTCATTGAATGTATCATAGAATACTGCACTCTGTTTCTTTTTAAACTTTTCTAGTGTTCTGAAAGAAAAATAAAACATTGTCATGTTTGTTTCACAGAGTTGTTATATGTTATACAGATCAATACATGTAATTACATAATCCACATACCATACACTGGGTGCAAGCTATATACAGACACCGGTGGTTAAACTTATCGCAAAAGGGGATTCGACGGGTTCAGAGAATTTGGTGTTCCGGTAGATTTACTGCCATCTTCGTCATTTGCCTCGAAAATCTGCACGAAATTTAAATATTTTTCCCCAGATAAGGGGTTGGGAAATCCGGACTCCCACTTGGATTCGTCAAAGATATATATATTACAAAAACTATGATTGCATATCACATTTATCTACATTGATCATATATGTGTTTAAATATAAACACTACTGTTATTTTTTAAACACATGCCGTGTTAAATCAGTACATATTTATTGTGTATTCTGATGGGTACAGTTACTCATTATTACAATTTTGAAACAGAGCATCTAAATTACAACAATATTTAGATATTAATAAGATATGTAATTGTTGAATAGAACTATATACTCATTACAATTATGCAAGCATTCGACTGTCAAGCCGTGAATGATTACACAAAATACGGTATAAAGTGTATTTCTTATCTTGGTGACTTCAGTCAAAGATGAGTATTGTATTATGAAATTCACTGAAACGCAACATTAAAATTGTAGACAACAAGTAAAAATTAGAAGCAGAATTATTAAAAACTCACCACTTTTCCAAGCAGAACAGTTTGTTATCTCAAAGAACGCTTCAGCAGGCGGGAAATACACAAACATCCGGTATATACCGCATTTCAAAATGACATGTATTTTATTAACGCCAAGTGTTACTTACTGCCGTTAGCAGATTAACGCTAGTGTTTTTACTTTGGTAAATAGCGGGGTCATGATTAGGAAATCCAGTTATTAGAAATAAATAATAAACCTAGATTTTTTTGCTTAACGGTAATCATATTTAATCATTTTAGTCTTGATTATATTTTTTACGAATTTTTCTTGGACAATTTTAACAATTTCCTTAACTTAAGACTTGTAGTTTTTCATGCACTGTTCACCATTTGTATGCATCAAATAAAATGGTAAAATAAAAAAAAAATCCCAAACTGCAGTAAAAAGTTAGATTTACATATCATATACAGATAATATTACAGAACATGAGTATTATTTCTTTAACACGTTAAAATTCTTTTAACACTTAAACACCAGTATATTGTAGTTTATAATGAATATTAACGCTGTTGTGTTTAAATTATAACATATGTGTAAACAAAATAACACCTTAACATGTTAAGCATTAACACTTATTTTTACAGTGTAACAGCGTTCCAGGAGAGAGTGGAGACGGATATAAACATGCAAACATGGTGGATTCACAACTAAAAGCACACCCCTACCACTAAATACCAGAAAAAATGCATTCCCTAGCTGCAATGGGTCTAAAACGAATAAATAGCGAATAAGGAACGAATAAGTCACAGCGTTCCAGGAGAGAGTGGAGACGGATATAAACATGCAAACAGGGTGGATTCGCAACTACCACTAAATACCAGAAAAAATGCATTCCCTATTTGTAACGGGTCGAAAACGAATCAATAGCGAATAAGGAACGAATAAGTAACAGCGTTCCAGGAGAGAGTGGAGAAGTATATAAACATGTACACAGGTTGGATTCACAACTACAAGTACAATTCTAGCACTAAATACCAGAAAAAATGCATTCCCTAGCTGTAACGGGCCGAAAACGAATAAATATGGAATAAGGAACGAATAAGTAACAGCGTTCCAGGAGAGAGTGGAGAAGGATATAAACATGTAAACAGGGTGGAATCACAACTACAAGTACAACCCTATCACTAATTACCAGAAAAAAAATGCATTTCCGAGTTGTAACGAATCGAAAAGGAAAAAGTAGCGAATAGGGAATGAATAAGTAACAGCGTTCCAGGAGAGAGTGGAGACGGATATCAATTTCACTTCAGAAGCCAGTCAAAGATTGATGACTAACAAAATCTGTGCTAAGGGTTAAAATGTCAGAAGAATAATGACTTGATTACAGGTATTAATTAGTGTTTAATCCTGAAATCAACTCCTTGTGACATTGTAACATGTCATTCCATTGTTTTTGCCTCAATTCCAGATAAGAGGGAAATGCCCATAGATCACGTTTGAAAATTTTAACCCACTTGGTCATTTTCTTCAGACTTTTTATGTTTTATTTGTTTCATAGTCCTGAATTGTTTACCAGTCGCCAGGAAGGATTACGTTTTCAAATTGTCTGTTGTCTACACACAATTTAAATCTGTATATAGAATAAAATGTTTTAAGCATGAAAATGAATTGATTATTTCAGTTTTTATAGTCTATTTTTATATTTTAATTTAACAAAACACACACAATTTTAACACTCCTTTTTATACGACCAAAAAAAAAAATTTCGGTCGTATTATGGTATTGCGCCGTCGCCCGCGTCGTCTGTGGACTCCATAACTTTGTTTCTAAAAGAGGGATCCTTTTGAAATTTTATCATGAGGATGCTAGGCACAACGAAAAGTGGCAAAGTAAATAGGAAATTTTTGAATTTTTAGAATTTTTTGAAGTTTTAGAATTAGGGGACAAAAAGGGGCAATTTGAGGTATTTTCGCATATGTCGCTGTAGAATTTTTTTATATTTTGATGCGGTTTGTTTCATTTTGTTGCTATAAAATTACGCACCAGTATTATGCCAAGGGATTTGACATCACATTTACCGTTTATGAGATCAAAGGGGCCCAAAAGGAGCAAATCTCAAATTTTTTTATTTTTTTTATTTCTTGTCTGACTTTGATGCAGTTTTTTTTAATTGTCTCCTTATGAAAAAAAGAGTCATATTTTTGATAACTTGTCCGCTAAGGGAGATATCAGTGGCCAAATGGGACCAAAATTGCAAATTTCCCTTTTATGTAAAAATTTTATTTTTCATTGGATTTTTGGGGGATTTTTTTTGCTTGGATTCCTCTGGACATAAGGTTTTAGTAGTTTGTCAACAGATTTTGAATGGCTCTTACCATTTTCAAGCAATAAAGGGTAAAATGGAACAAAACCACAATTTAAAAAAATGTATATTGCATATCTGTCATCAGATTTTCATGTAATTTGAATATCTAGTCCAACAAAAAACTGTGTCCAACAACTTATTAAGTCCACATTCACTTTTGGTACAGCAACTTATGAAGTCCATTCTCCTTTTGTGTTAACACTTGCCCACATGTACCCCTTTTTCGGTCGTATCCTGACACTTTGCGGAGCCCCCATTTTGATACTTTAAATTATGTTCTATTTAAAGTATTAGAATTTGGTGTAAAAACTGGACTAATTAAATCATTTTGCATCTTTAGTTTTTATTGTACCCCCACCGCTAGGCAATGGGGATTAAGTTTTACCCTTGTCCGTCCGTTTGTACGTCCCGTCCGCAAGTACGTCTGAAACATTTTCGTCAAGATTTTTCAGCTTGTATACATACAATTGATTTGATATTTGATCTTAACCTTAGTATGGTGACTTGTAACGTGTTTCCCTTTTTAACGTCTTTTATTATGGTGTTCTCTTCATACTTCAATGTGTAAAATGATAAAATACACTACTTTTAATTGTAAATGGTTCAGTGTTATAGATTTTCTGTAAATTTTATGTTCAGAGGGCACCCATCCAGACAGCAGGTGGTGATTGTGGTGTTTTTATCATAGCATATGCCAGGGCCCTGATTGATGGTGTGAGTCTTCAAGAATTGAAGGTATGATTATACATGTAAAGGCAAGTTATAATAGAAATAACTCAATACCGAAGTTACTGTGAATTTTGATTCTGCATATGCGCATTTCGACAACTTATGTCTCTTCAGTGCAGATAAAATCTAAATGTTTGGAAGACCATAAATCCAAATATGTTAGAAATGATGTTTAGTGGAACAAGTTCCATATATTATTCAGTAAATCTTATGTTCTACTGTAGCAGGGATATCCCAGTTATCAAAAATGTAATAAAAGCCCTTATTTGATAATTTGCATTAAGACCACTTGATGTTCGGAGATTTGTTGCATTAAATTCCTGTATGTACATACTTTTTAGTATTATCCAGAAAAGATGAACATTTTAGTGAAAGAACTTTGCTGTAACATGTATTTTTGTATAAATATATCAGAAAAGGTAATAAAAGAAGTACTCTATGAACAAAAACTCCCAAATCAAACATCATTCACAAAACAAACGGAACATTCCTACCAACGAAAAGTTAAGACACCATACAAACAGATCGTAGGGTAGAACCAGTTTATGGGTATCCAAACCTTTCAATATGGTTACATTGTAATACATGCATGACAACTACTTTTAGACCTGTCCAGCATAATTAGCTCGTCTGACCTACAAGGCCATGTGAGCTTTTGCCATCACTTTGTATCTCATCCATCTGTCAACAATTTTAAAAAAATTTTTCCTCTGTAGCCACAGGTTCAAATGTAATCAAATGAAACCAAACTTGGCTAGAATCAGCACCAGGTTATGGCTTCTCAAAATTATATTCGATGAGTTTGGTGGTCAAAGTACATGGCCACCGTTTCTGAAATAAAATACTTGGTGAAAATTGCAGTTTTTGGTTAATAACTCGAAAACTGTTACTGACATAAAAAACTCTGACAGAGTAAAATTGTTCAGAATGAAAAGATCTACTCACCCAGCAATTTTGAAAGAATTCCGGAAAGCCATGGAATTATTGCCCTTTTTTCAACGATTTTCAAGATAACAGAGAGATAGAGGTTAACTGTAAATTGATCAAATATTTGCCAATTCAAAATCTATCTATCCAGTCATTTTTAGGCAAGTTCAGTAAGTCATGTAGGAGTATTTCTTCATTGTTCACTAAAATTTGTCCTTTCGTGCTCCTTCTTAAAATTTGGCCCAAGAGGCTTATATTGCCCAGAAGAGCAAAACAGACTCAGGTAAGTCTCTGCTTTGCATTTTACATTACACTACTTTCAGTTTAATCCTATTGCATATTCTAATGAGGGTGAAGTAACACATGTACATGTATTGCCTTTAATTAAGTTTTTTTAATATTTGGTTTGACACCTACCTACATCAATTAGATGTTTGCTGATACTTTAAGATTTAAATTGTATTCAAATAGGGAAGAGTTTTTTACGGGGATTTCATAGATTCCATTAAAATCAATTATTAGACCATGGCAAGCCTTTTTTTTTTTTTGCTTTTGATGCTACACGACACAATTGTAGTACCTAACCTTCAGCTGTGCGTGAAGGAATTTGGTTGCTGTTCAAAAACACAAATACCAATATTTCCATCAAATGCTGGGGTATTGTTTTGCGGCTCACTAGGCTCTGAATGACGATAACACAAACATTGCATTGACCTCATCTTGTTCTAAGGCTAGAGAATAGTTTATGTTCACCATACCTTGAAATACTGGCTAAGTACCCTATCTTGCCATGCAATCATCCACCAAACTTGCTACAGTCAAACTTCCATGGCTCAAACACTCGAGGGACCAAAGAAAAAACAGTTCGAGATAGAGAGGTGTTCGAGTTGTCGGAGTTGATTTATGCATACACTTGAGTGAAGGGACTACAAATACCGGTTCAAGATATCCTTGGTGTTTGGGTCATGGAAGATTAACTGTTGGCATTTTTAAGAAAGTCCTTGTTACCTGTGTAGTTCAATGTTTGCTAATTTAAAAAAGGGAATGAAATTTTATCTTGTAAGAAAAAATTTCCATGGCAACAATGGGTAGTTAACCATTACAGTTAATAATATGCAATACGTGATTTATTAGTTTATCCTTTTTCCATTGAACATGCCTTTTTTTGTTGTTTTAGGTTGACTCTGTTACCCTTAGAAGAAATTTAAGACAGGATCTTGGTATTTAAAGTGCTTGTGGAAAACTTGGATTTCATTGTGTTTTATTTCAAATGGTCTAAAACACTTTTATTCATTGTTGATGTCTTTTAAAGCAATTTGTTTCTCAAATTTACAGATTATATTTAGAAATCAGGAGCTTGTATAGGACTAGATCCTAACAAGCCTGAATAGCCAATGGAGACTGAAGGGGTGACAAACTTCAAATCAAAAGTGTTGAATTTTTGCCATATTCTGTTTCTCTGCCAATGGCTTATTACATGTTTTAACATCTTAAATTCCATAAGGAAAAAACTGACAGTGCTTTATTAAATTCAGGCTCCTTTCTATATTTCAATTTTAAGTGACATAGTTTTCAAATTTTGAAGTGTACTAGATTATTCAGAGATTTATAATGATAAAGAATGGTTGAAAATTTATCTTGAATTACCAATAATATGGTAACATGGTAGATCTAAACTTTTTATGCCTCGGCTGAAAGGCGACGGGGGCATTAAGTTTCACCCTTGTCCGTCAGTCCGTACGTCATGTACGTACGTCCGAAATATTTTTCAGCTTCTATACGTGCAATTGATTTGATATTTTGTCTGGAGCTTTAGTATGGTCACTTGTACCGTGTCTCCCATTTTCAGGTCCGTCCCTCATTTACTTCCTATTTGGCGGTACTATGATTGTAACTTTTAACACGTGTATCACACAAAATTTTTGTTAGAGATATCTAAGCTGCTATATGTACAATTTATTTGATATTTGGTCTGAAGTATGGTGACTTGTATTGTGTGTACTCTTTTAAGGACCGCCACACATTTACCTCCTGCTAGCCGATACTATACAATTGAAATTTTGAACACATGTAGCAACACAAAATTTTCTTCAAATATTTCTCAGCTTCTATACGTAGAATTGAATTGATATGTGATCTGCAGTTTTAGTATGGTCACATGTACCGTGTCTCCCCTTTTCAGGTGCGTCGCTCATTTCGCTGATTTACTTCCTGTTCGCCGAAACTATGATTAAAATTTTTAAGACATGTAACAACTTTACATTTGGCGGGGGCATCCGTGCATATTTCCACTGGTTTAAAATTTGAAATAAAAAAGAAAAAAATATATAGATTATTATGTTGTTACCGATATCTAACTTATGTTAATAGATACCTTTTATTTTATCCATTCCTACTGTATTTTTGTTTCTACATAACAAGACAAACTGTGGTTGGTAATTCATTGTAAACAAAGATTACAATTGTGAGTCTTCATATGATGGTTGCTTTGTTGAGTATATATGCTTATTGAAATTGCCAAATATATGTCCAAATATATAGACAATGCTGACATTTTTAAAGAAATAAAAGGCAAGGATACTCATTCTTATTGTTTTCTTATTGAATTTCAAATTGTGTTGATTGAAGCAAAGAATGATGGCTTGGGTTTCTTGATTTTATGTTTTTCCTTTAAATATGTAACAGTAGAAATTTTCATGATCAATAATCGGCCAAATGTTACAGAAAACGAAGGCCAAATCTCTACAAAATAATTGCAAAATCTTGCTATATGGGGTATAAAAAATGATGCAACAACCCTTATAGTTACTGTTAGTTTTTATTGTCATGGAAACTGACAAAATCTAAAATATGGAGAAAAACATTCACTTTTTATGCTGTTTTCAGCTACATTGTTTACTTATATAAGAAGGGTAAACTTTGCACAAATATATTATAGAAATGGGTATACATTATACTTCTTTAACACATGACATGAGCCTTTTTCTTTTGTCCTTGCTGTGCGTATAAATCATTTAATGTACACCCGGAGTGTGCATTCACTACCTCACTTATACTGCACAGGTCAGGGTTCATTGTACTTGATGATGTACTTACAAGGTATTTTTGTCCAAATATGACAAGTAAAAGGAAAATGAGGCTATGTCGCGGTATTCCTAGAAATCATGTAATGACTACTTTTTTGTTTGGTAATCACATAGTCATGAACTATTTTCTTTAGTAATTAAGCATTTTTTAGTATTCAAATAAATGTGATAATGTAATCATCATTTAAAATAGCACATTGCAAATCAAATAATCAGCTTTAGAACGCGCCAATAATCATGTAATCATGAATCGTTGGGAAAGAGTCTCGAAAACAAAAGATGTGGTCATTTTGATTGAATTAATTTGACATTAAAGTTCAAAGTTACATTTTAAAGTTTTCGGCAGTTAGGCTTCTTTTTGGATATATATATTTTTTTTTATTTCAAGACTATCATTAAATTATGAAAAAATATATACTTCGGTATATTCATTTTTAAATTCAAATTGGCCCACTTTTGACGTCAATAACAAGACACCTGTGAATGGGTCTTCCTGTGCATTTCGGTATATGATATTCAACCTGCACGGTGGGAGTGACCTGCTCACCCGACCTCCCATGTCAGTCGGGTCAAGTAAAGTCACTGATATACCGACTTGATTGTTTAATGACTATAACTTATACTCCCGCTTGAAAAGTTGGGTATATAGCGTTAAGGTCGTCTGTCTTTCTGTCTGTTCAATACAAATGAGTGTACCCTCCTCTTATCTGCTACTCTTCTTAACCATTGAATAGATTTACATAAAACTGTAACACAGCCAAAATGAAGATGTGCGGCACCTATTTCAGTATTTGACTTAAATTGATTTTTGGGATTTTCCGTAGCAACACAAGGACTTAGCCATATTGTCATTAGCCAAAAGATTTTCATGAAAGTTAAATACCGTCTTTGTGACATACTCCAATTTCAGTATCTTATTTGATTGATACATTTCAAGTTGTTACCCATCTCTTATCCTCTACTCGTACGTATTTTTTTAGAAAAGGATATGGAGTAAATGCACACTAGACCATAACACACTATTAACTCCATACCTCAAATAACTTTATTGATGTCTCTGGCAATTTCTACTTAACAGCACTATGGATGCATAATTACAAAAAAAGTTTGAAATACATTGAACCAAACGAAATCCAAATAAACAATGAACCGCTGAATAGACTTTGCAAATAGGATTATCTTTCCTATCAGCTACTCTTGAAACACTGAATCGATTTTTTTGAAACTTTTAACACAGTCCTTGTGACATAATGTTGATATGCTCCTCTTATTTTAAAATTTTCATTTTTTGCTGTTTCTAGAAAAAAATATGGAGTAGAGGTATCCTTTTGTGACCCACTAGGCCACAATACCTTTAGTTTAAGATAGCATCTCCTATAATGGTTAAATGTTATTCTTAAATTTAATTTAAAAAGGCATTTTTGCAAGTTCAGTGTGAATGATGATCAGGGAAAAACGGGGATAAATAAGAAACATATGCCTATAGAAGCATATAAGAGTAACGTTTTGAAGGTAATGCTTCATAAAGGAACAGATGAAATATTTGGTACTTGGTACAATAAATATAAATGATGGCTTTGTCTTTGAAAAAAAAAACAACACGGGAGGGTTTGAAATACAGTAGTTGCTAAAAGTATTATTACAATTTGAAGTACGCCGGGTGAACCCACCTATGAATCCGCGCCTGATAACTTGTGAATCCAACTTGTTTACATGTTTATACCCTTCACTTTAATTGTTACATATTCGTTTTCTACCCTTACACTATTTAGAGTAATATGACAGAGGATTTGTAAATTCAATTTACTTCCGCGTTCTATAAATAATAACGCAATAATAATAAAGCTATATCCATGATATCGAAAATAAAAAAAATGTGAATGAGGAGTAAGTAACGAATAAGGAATAAGGAATAAGTAACGAATAAGTAACGAATAAGGAATAAGGAATAAGTAACGAATAAGGAATAAGGAATAAGTAACCAACTTGACGCCCCTAGAAATATTTTCTTTATTATCCTTTAGAAACCATTTATTGTTATGTTATTCACATTTGTTTTCCTGCATCCATTACGTTTGACTCCATCTTTAATGGCGGACTGTGCACACTACACCACCTCTGAAGTCGGTACAGACGGAACAGATCCAGAACACTGTTCTCAGTCACTCGATTGTTGTACTCTGCAGAACGTCCAGGATAATGAATCGAGCGCCTCCAATGTGAACACGATCGCTTCCTTGTTAAAATTTAAATCTATCATCATCAGTTTAATTTGGACATTGCAAGTTTGCAACCTCCAAAAAGAAACAGGAAAGCTACCAAGAGACACATTACAGCACAGGATGGTGGAAATTTGAGGATCAATAAAAAAGCAAGAAGAATAAAATCACGTCATCAAGCTGGTGCTGAGCGTAGCAATAGTCCGACGGTTCTTTAGTCCGACGGTTCGATAGTNATGCAAGGTTACATGATCCTACCATGTATAGCGACTGAGATCTGAACTCGGACGTAAACTTGAATGTAAGTCATTCAAGCAGAAAATATAGGTCAAAGTGACCTAATTTTGCCTGGATGCTGACCTACCATCAGAGATGCATGCATATGCAAGGTTACATGATCCTACCATGTATAGTGACTGAGATCTGAACTCGGACGTAAACTTGAATGTAAGTCGTTCAAGCGGAAAATATAGGTCAGAGAGACCCAATTTTCTTGGAGGCTATGAGATAGCGCAAGATGCACCAGCATACAAAGTTTGATGATCCTACCATGCATAGTTGCAGAGATATATGCCCAAATGCGGACGCGGACGTAGACGTAGACGTAGACGTAGACATAGACGTAGACGTAGAAGTAGACGCGGACGCGGACGAGGACGCCAGGGGTACTCCAATAGTCCCCCTCAACTTCGTTGAGGCGAACTAAAAAGGTGGCACATGAACCGCAAGTAACCCGTTTGATGTCCTTGGTTTCCATTTTACTGGAAATGACTTCATAGATCAAAATTTTAGACCACAGGGTTTCTATGGACAATGTTACGAGCGATCATCACACGCCCCGTCTTGCAGAATAGTACAGGGGCATCGGAAAATCCCAGAATGTTTTTAATCGAAATAAATCGGACTGGTCGTTATCAAATAAATTCGAAGTCCTCGATGGATTTTGATGTATTTCTTAGGGCTTCATCCATTCCATCCGTGTCCGTTATTTGGAAGAGATAACTCGTTCCTTTAATCCATTGCAATACATCTGCAATTATACCAAGGAGGTAACTCATGCTTACATGCATGAAACTTTATCATAACCAATCTGCAGGTTTATTGCGAGTAATGTTTATGAGCTGCTCACGAGTCACTCACCAGAATGCTCACGTGCTCATGAGTTGCTAACGATTGTTTTGATGTGCTCATTTCACTATTCAATGCTGGTTGAATGATACGCTACTGCAATGATGAGAATGTTGGAGAATGTTGGGGTGCTGGTGGTCAATGGGACGCACCCCAGGGGCATAATAATGGCTAGCTAAGAGTAACCTCTCATCAGCAACATTTGAACTACATAATAAGTAAAGCCATAATCAAAAACAAGTTAAAAGGAAGTACTTATTCCCAAGAATATGGAAAAATGATGTAAAATCCACTACGAAAATTACATATCCATGTTAAGTTTTGGTTCTTTAGTGTCAAATATGTTCTTTCTGTTTAGTTATAGTTCTTAAGGCGATTTCATGTCCATCCCTTTCAGTTTATTTTGGTTCTGTCTTCAAATACTGATACAATGTTCTTCGGTTTTATCCATTCATGAAGTGTAAGGGTTACATCTGACGTAGGAAACAAAGTTCATTCTCAGTTAGTAAGGAAAGAATATACTTTGTCACTCTACTCGTTGGCTGAGGTGCCTTGGTAATGACGTTGAGACATGTATTTTCTGATAATGATATGTCCAGGTTCTGTATTTTCAACATTTTGATTAAGTCTTCCACTGTATCTATAGCATTAAACCATCAATATACCGAAGTTACCGTGAATCTATTTTCTGCATACGCGCATTTCGACAACTTATGTCCCTTCAGTGCAGATCAAATCAAAACATTTGGAAATCCAAAACAGAAATATGTGTAACAGCTGATAGAGAACAAATTACCAATAGGATCTAAATAGTAAAGCCAAAATCAGCTTAGGAAAGAGAGATGATCCTTCACTGGCATTTGATGACATCTGCTTTGGTAGAAACGTTGTCGGTTTCCCAAAACATCAGAACCACTCTCTTTAATGTTCCATTTCATAATGTTAACTCCGCATATCTTCTTCCTCTTACTGACGGCATTTTCAATGACGCTTGAGAGCCAGTTTTCTCTTGGTAGTCTCATCCTAGATGATGACATTTGGTTTGGCTTTCATCATGGCTTTCTGGCCGATATCAGTCTTTCTCTTGTTTGCTATGATTAATGCAGGACTTCCTCTGCCCTGTTCTTACGTTATTACAATGGCTCAGATTTGTTTTTACTTTTGTATTGATACCAGAACATTATTTGTTGGTGACTGTCATTGGTCGGTTAATCTTCTTAAGGAAATTTCATTGGTTAGCTTAACTGCAATTTAATTTTTCAGTGTTATTTATTTCTTCAACCTACAATGCTGTTGTATTCCCTTCACACCACCCAAAGTATGTTTCTTAATGTTTTTCCTACCATAGCATTGAATTTATTATGTAAACGAACGTAAAAGTTACAATATATAAGCTTAAAAAGTACATGTTCAATCCGTTGTGCTCCCAAAAACACATTCTCCTTTCGTTTCAATAATTCTTAGTGAAAGATATTCCTTTACTAAAAGGTGTAAAGTGTATGGTGCATGGTGTATAGTGTAAGGTATATGGTGTAATGGTGTATGGTGTAATGGTATGTGGTATATGGTGTAATGGTGTATGGTGTAATGGTATGGTATATGGTGTAATGGTGCATGTTGTATGGTGTGAAGGTGCATCGTATAATGGTGTGACTGGTTATGTATTACTGTACAAGCACTGTATTCCCAGAATAATAATTTTAAATATTCTCCTCTGTTAAACTGGCCAGCTCATGTTGAAATTACTTTCACGGTCTTCTTCCTTAACAATTATTTACCCGAAAGTCTTTTATATAATTATTTATAAAGATCATAGAGTAACACCTTGTCAGATAAAAGACAGTCTCGAGTAAAACATACCTTCTAGTAAAGGTTAGAAGGTTACTCGACTTCTTAATTGTTTAGAAAAATTTAGTAACCTTCTAACCCTTACTTATTATATCCTTATATTTTTGTTGCTCACGAAAAGGCTACTTACACCAGGGACTGAAAATGTTACCCATATCTTAAAGTCATCACTACAGAAGTGTTACGGTCGACATTGCAATCTTGTGGTCCCCTATTGGGATATCTGATTACAAGTTGACAACAGATATTTCCCTTTACACCTGAAGTTTTTATTCTCTACTGGATTTGACTTAACTAGCGGAATTAACACGACTGGGGGCTTATAAGAAGCAGGAGATGCTTACTATACCCATGCTCCTGCTCTCACCCATGGTTTTTATTGGTTCCCTCTTATTCATCTTTGTATATGTATGTGTATCTTCCTTTTTTTGTGCCGTACTCATGTTATGCCTTTTTGTCTTTGTTCTGCGATGTTGCATTTGTTCTTGGCTTTTTCGTTTTTACACTGACGGTTGGATTCTAACAAACTATAACACTTACTTGTGTAGTTCTATTTGAAATACAATCTGATGACTTTGAACCATTTTAAAATCACTTATGAGTTGCTAATTACTGTACATCAGTAACTCATGAATTGCTCACAAGTTACTCAAGACTGTAATCATGAGTTCATTTCAATATTCGTTGGTGGTAATGATGGTAGGGTATAGCTAGCTAGAGGTGAGTAGTTTTAGCTTATGTGAGTTATCAACTGAGTAAAATAAAATAGAAACAAAAAAAACATACTAGACGGACAAAGACTACTAATTCGTCGGACTATCGAACCGTCGAACTATCGAACTGTCGGACTAAAGAACTGTCGGACTATTGAACCGTCGGACTATCGAACGGATCCCGCTGAAGGACATCCGAGGTCATCTCGTGACAATGGAAGATCCAGCTCTATTGATGAACCAGCGGTTGCAACAAATTAAACTGGGAATATATTCACCCTTAACAAGGCTCCTGAATCTTCAATATTATCTACAAATATCTAAATACCGAAGTCATTGTGAATGACGGAAATATTGAGCCGGTCAACCATTAGTCACACCGACTTCAACACAGGCTAGCCCGGCCTCAGCGGTCAATTCATTCCGACTTCAATTAACAGTGTACATGGTGCTGATATTCCAGCCACTAATACTCAGCTTGTTTCGACTACAAATGTTCAGCTTGTTCAGCCTCCATTTGCAACGACTACATCACGGTCTAGCCCCAGTGGCCAATTTGGACCGGCAACAAGCAACAACGTTGTTCCAGCTGTAAGTGGCTGTGCTCAGTTTGATTCAACTGTAGGTGGCAGTGGTCAGTTTGATCCGACTGTAAGTGGCAATGCTCAGTTTGTTCAGCCCCCTTGTGCTTTGGTTCCACAGCAGAATCCAGGCATAGCTTTACCAGCAGGTACGGATAATAACAATTCAGCAAATGAGAACTTTGTTTTGTTAAATCCGGGAAGATTTTGGTAGCATTTTTGATCCCATTTCTGTTCATATACCAATGAAAATTAAAGAAAAAATTTGGAAGGGAGGCTTCATACAGTTAAATGTCTTTCTATCTGCAAGAGACTTAACTAATAATTCTCTTTTTGGACGGGGAATTTGTTTTAAAGGGGGGTGTACTTATAATGGTTAATAAGAAGCCAGAACAAATTCAAAATACTGGTATTCATATATGAACATCTGCGTTCATAATTTACATGAGTATTTTGCTAGAAAAATTGCCTCTAAGAGCACAACAAAATGGAAATACATACAAAGTGTGAGATTAGCCGCGTCGAAAAGCAGTGGTTGAATTGCCTACGATGAGCAGTACAGGCTCAAGAAGGCAAGATGCCCGGCAATATCTTCGGATCTCATTTACCAGGAACTGTGGGTTTTATGCATCGCAACACCCTAACAAAGACCTTTTAATGGTACTTCGAAGCCCCATTCCAAAACAAAATCAGAAGTCGTCAACACTACAGGTAGTAACAATCGGTTTCTTTTCGTTTCCGGGGGAAGCACTCAAATGCGTGAGCGCAAATGTTGGCGTTTCAATAGAGGTGCCTGTACCTTCGGAAACCAGTGTAAATTCGAGCATAAATACACTACATGTAACGGACCACACCCAGCTTACAACTGTAAAAGTTAATTGCGAACCCACGACCTCAGTTATAATCGTCAATCGTGACATGCCTGATTCTCTTGAATTATATAAACTCGGAAAATAGCCTGTTAAACGTTTTGTCGTCGAAAAATGTCTAAGCAATTACCCAGATCAGAGTCTAGCTCGGTAAATAGTTTTCGGTCTGAAATTCGGCTTTAAAGAGAATTATGCATGCCCAAGAGTTAGGAGCATTTTTAAAAATCAAACAGTTGTACACGTCATGCAGTAATTGTACGTGAAAAATTAGACAAGGAAATAAATCTGGTCCTTTTTGTCCCCCCTTTCCCAACATTTCGTTGTTTTCGTTTGTCCTAATTCCCAAGAAAACTGAAGGTGAATTCTGATTAAACCAAAATTTATCTTATCCTCTTAATCAGTCGCTAAACGATTTTATAGACCGCCAATTTTGCACAGTCCGATATTCTAGCATTGATGACGCGGTTTTAATGAAGTTAGGAAAAGGTGCTTTGCTGTCCTAGGCTGATATAAAGTCAGCTTTTCGGTTACTTGAAATATGGCCAGGAGATTTTGATCGATTGGGATTCCGATTCGATGACAAGTTTTTTTTTATCGATGTTTGCCTTTCGGGGCAAGTGTTAGGGACCGACCATTTAACCTGAAAGGGGGGGGGGTATGGTTTCCTTTCTGGACAGAAAAATTCGCGCGAAAAAGTTTTTTTTCTTTTTCGCGTGTATGAACAAATATTTTTTCAAAAGTAACATTATTTTTTTTGGGCAGAAAGCCTCCTTCAGAATTTTGTTTTCATCATTTTGGCAGCCAAAATATCTTTTTCACATAAAATCAGCTCCAAAAAAGCCATAGGCCCCCCACCCCCCAAGTTAAATGGTCGGTCCCTTAGTTGTAACTTATTTGAAAAATTTTCCACAGCGTTGCACTGGTACATAGCTGGGTGCAGTCTTTGCAAAACTTTATTACATTTTCGGACGATTTCCTTTTCGGTGGTAAAGCAGGTACCTATCAGTGTTTATATTTATTGAACAATTTCCGTTCAGTTTGTAATGAGTGGGGGGGGGGTCCACTGGCAGAGAAAAAAACAGTTTTACCAACTGAAATCCTAACCTTTTTAGGTATCGAAATTGATACTATAAAAATGGAATTAATGCTCCCAACAGAAAACTCGTCGATCTGAGGAAGCGAATTTTAGACATAATTAACAGCAAAACAGTTAGATTTTAAAAGTCTCCAGTCTTTAATTGGGTGTTCTTTGAATTTAGCTTGTCAGGTTATTGCACCCGGCAGAGCATTTTGCCGAAGACTTAATCGTCGCTACATTCAACGTAAAAAAAGTCATGGCGTCGAATCCGTTTATCTAATGTGATGAACCGAGATTTGGAAATATGGTTTACGTTTTTGCAAAAGTACAACGGAATTACATTAATGCTAGATCAGCTTTTGACTTGTAATGAGACCGTAGAATTATACACAGACAGTGACGGTGGCGTTGGAAAAGGTTTTGGCATTTATTTCAGCGAAAGTGGGCTTACGCTTCTTGGTCTGATACATGGTTAGAAAGGGTAATTTTGAAAGACTTTACATTTTTAGAATTATTCCAGTGGTGCTGCCTTGCATATTTGGGGTTCACAGTTAAGAAACAAGAAATTAATATTTTCAATTGACAATCAGGCAGTTGTGACAATTTTAAACAAAAAATCAGGCATCAACGAGGGTCATGGTGTTGGTTCACTAGATTGTATTTTTTTTTGTCTCTTCAGTACAACATTATGATTAAAGCTCAATATATTCCGGGTCCATGTAACATTATTGCTGATGCCTTATCACGTTTCAATTTATAGCCTGTCAGAATAGTGGCACCTTCAGCAGAACCCGAGATTGTTCCACACCATCTATTTGTGATTTAGACACTGAAGCAAACAATTTGCTGAATTATTCACTCGCAAATAATACATGGAAAACATACAAAACGTCAGTGCAGTCCTTTGAAAAATTCAGACATGATTATCATTTTCCTCATGTTTGACCCGCCCCTTCGATGTTTTATTGAAAAATATAGATTATTTCGTCCTTTCTCATATGTCTCCATCTTCTATATCCACATAAATTTCAGGCATAAGTCATAAACATAAAATGCTTGGATGCGAGGACACAAAAAACTGTTTGCTCGTCACCAAGTTGATCGAGGGGGCACGTAGTAAAGTCGAAAAATGACCGATATACGTGTTCCCATATCTATGGAGCTACTACAGAAGTTAATTCTTGCACTCCCGTTTGTCTGTAGTTTCTAGCTATGAATCAATATTGTTTCAAACAATATTCAGTATTGCCTTTTTGGCATTACTCAGAGTAGGGGAAGTTACTACGGACAGTAAACTAAATATTGGCATACACACCCTTTTGATAAATGTTGTTTCTTTCGTTATCAAGGGCGCTCCCAAGGAGTTGCATTTAAAAATGCGAAGCTCGAAAGTCGACCAGCGAGGAGATCAAATAACCCTCGTTTTATGAAATCGGTCATCCGATATTTTTACAATATTTCTATTGCAAAAGTTGCTGAATTTACGATACCCTGTTAGTAATGCATCTTTTTTTGTGCACCACGACGGACCCTTTTTGACTAGATTTCAATTCAACTCAGTTTTACAAAAGACACTTTCATTTTGTGGGAAAAATAGTCATATACGGTCAAATTCTTTTCAGATAGGGGGTGCATCCGATTTATCAAAAGTAGGAATTCCAGACCCCGAAATTAAACGATGGAGTCGTTGGTCTTCGAACGCCTTTTCAAGCTACATTCGTTTGTATTAATTCATATCACACTTCGCATTACATATTATTTGATAGTTGATGGTAAATATAACATAGCTAATTGTTGTTATAATGCACATTAACTTTTTCAATCTGTTCTATTTTGCTCAAACTAGTATAGAAAAAAGAAGGGAAACGGGGAATGTGTCAAAGAGACAACGACCCAAAGGGCAGTAATAACAACTCAAAGCTACCATAAGATCTTCAATGAACGGTGAGAAAACCCCACACCCAATGGCAATATGTATGTTTGTATGTATGTTTTTAATCATGTGTGTTTTGTGTCTTGCCCCCCGTGGGACCATGATTGGTACAATACAATATTTGATTTGATTTGATTTGTAATTCGAATGGCCTGTATCGTTGTTTTTTTATACATTTAGTTTTTGTATTTTTAGGTGCACAACATATATGGTTCTGGGGGTCCTCCATAGTATATTATGTAGCTAGACTTGCTAGTGGCCGAATAAGAGGTTCAAATCTTGGATTACAGTCCAGGGGCTTCCGGGTTCACTGGTACGGGAAACGAGGGATGAAGTGGGACGGTCTTATCACGTCATTGGAAAATTATTTGAACACCTTTCCACTTCCAAATTGGCTTATCATACATTTAGGATCTAATGACTTGGAGTTAACAAAAGGAAAAGAACTCATCAAATGTATCAGATTAGATTATTCCGGATACTAGCCCCCTATCTTGCCTTAAAATTGTCTTTAGTGATATTCTACCCAGGCGTTATTGGCATTTTGCGGACAACCACAAATATGTTGAACGAACCCGCAAAAGAGTTAACCTAGTAGCACACAAAATTCGTGTACAAGAATTATCACAAAGATTTGTAATTAGGCATCCTAATACACTTGAGCGTGAACGAACATTCAGGTTCGACGGTTTTCAATCGTCAGATATTTGAAATGATGCCTTATGTTTATGAATTATTGCCAAGCAAAAGTTGCGGACAAAAAGCGCCATTTTGCTGACAAAAAGGAACAGCGGACAAAAAGCAACATGCGGACAAAAAGCACTGTATCAGTTCCTTTCCCGTCTCTGTTTAATAACTCAAAATGAACAATTTCTTTGTCATCCTGTGATGAGACCATCCCATAGATTATCTCTCTTATTTGCTGATTTGGCTGTGAGCAGGTATAGTACTCATTTGGAGGGATCTGACAAGAGGAAAGTTGGGGCTACCGCCTGTGTAAACACACACAGATACAGTTATGGCCAATAACCGTGAACAGTTTTTGAGGTATAAAAGTAGATCATACTAGCCATGTTTGAAGATGTAAAGGTGAATATTAGACATATCGTTAAGAGCAAGACAGCATAGAGCGTCTGATATTTGAGGAGTTAACTATCACGTGACCAGCTAAAAATGGATTGACAATTATATAAATCATCTAGGACAACAAAGTAAATGCTGACTCTCAGACGCCATTGAAGATGTCGTAAGGAGGAAGATATGTGGAGTTGGAAAATGATTTCGAATATTAAAGGGAGTTATTCTGATGTTTTGGGAAGCCGACAACGTTCCTACCAAAGCGGGTGTCGTCTTATTCTTATCTGAGGGGGGGGGGTGACACGGGGGGTATGCTCTCCCAATTCCCAGAATTTTTTCGACCTTTTTTCCCAATTCCCACATGTTTTGGCCCCTTTTTCCCAAATCCCACATTTTTTTTGGCTATTCCCGTTTCCCACATTTTTACATTTTGAAACGCCAATAACATCAACAATTTTATTTGCCCACATGTTCCATAAAGTTAGAGTTCTTCCATCATAGGAAATATCCTTACAAAGGGACCTAAATTTCGTGCACCACATTACATCAACTGGGAACAAAATTTTAAACATCTTATGGATGCTGCGGAGGACTATGCTAGAAAATAGATTGAGATTGAATAAGATGAAGACCTTGATTCTCTTTTTGATTGGATTAAGGATCCAAAACGAATCAATCAGCAACAAGGGTCAATGAGAACTTAATCAACATCAACTTTAAAAAATGTTGATGTTTCCAGATATTTGTACTCCATTCATGACGAATATCCCGTTGTTCCTGCAGATAAAGGCCCCATAATAACATCTGTAAAAATAATTACAGCGAAAGAACTTAGAATTGTTAATTCTTAGGGCAATCTATCCTACACGGCTACTACGCTGTCTAAGGAGGGGATATTAAAGCTTTCCTTTGGGATGTCGGTCAAGGATGAAGACAATAATCTCCACTCTTTGTACTGGATACACAAATTGAAATAATACATATACAAACAATGGTAAACCAATAGATCTGAAAATGTTCTACAAAACCTATTTCTAAGCTGTTAACCTCCATCTTGATAGCTGTCCTTCAAATACATTTTGATGCTTGTTTTTCAAGAGCGGTACTAACGAAATGTGAATGTTGAAAACTGAAGATGTACTTGACATCTTGAACTCAAGATCATTTTCACACTGTAACAGCTTTTAAACTTTTGACTTCTCTGCACTTATATACTACCATTTCTCATGAACAATTGAAATCTCGGCTGAAAGATTTAATTTATAGATGTTTCTTCCATAAGAACGGTGAACAGAGATATATGAGTACATGGTTATATGTAGAGAACAAGCATACTTTGTGAAATATGACAACGAAAAAATATACAGAGGAAGAAGTGATTGAATGTTAGAGTTTGTAATCCACATTATATTTGTAAGTTTTGAGGACTTGTTTTTAACAGACTAAAGAAATTCCAATGGGCATTAAATGTGCATCTCTATCAGCTGATATGTTTCTCCATTGAACAAAGGCTGAACAAATTGAAGGGTTTTTTCAAACTAAAGGTAAAAAATAAGCCAGATCATTTTATTTTAGCCTCAGTTATATAGATAATAATTATTCACTGAACAACCCTTAGCTAGCTTTGGTGATTTTCCTGAACTTATCTAACCAAAAGAGCTCAAGATTAAAGATACCACAACACTTCTACATCTGCCTTATTTCTTTACCATCATCTGGAAATTGACAACTGTATACTTAAAACTAGGCTGTATCACAAATGCAATTACTTCACTTTTCCAACAGTCAACTTCTCCTTTCTTTGTAGCAACATTTAAACAGCACCAGCATATGGAGCTTTTCTCCAAACTTATTCGCTACTCGGGAATGTGGTCCATACAGTAACTTCCTTGATAGAGCCTGGTCATTCATAAATAGGTTACTTGAACAAGGGTAGTTTACAAATAACGTGAAGCCATCAATGCACAAGTTTTATGGTCGACATCACAATCTTCTGGACCACTATGGGATATTTGTTATCAAGGGCTGTCATGCATTATTCATGTAAATAACATAATACCGACGTTGGTGTCAATTTAAATTCTGCATATGCTCATTTCGACAACTTTTGTCTCTTAAGTGCAGATAAAATCAAAATATTGGAAATCCATATGACGAAATATGTGTAAAGACTGATAGAGAACAAATTACCAGTCAGATCTAAATAGAAAAGCCAAAACCAGCTACGGACAGAGCTATGCAAGAGTGAGATACTCCTTAGTTTTGAACAAAATTTTGTTAAATTTAGATATTGCAAGTTTCCAGATAAATCGGTTTTCGGGCCAGCCACGAAGTACTGGCTACTGGGTTGGTGAATACCCTCGGGGACTTATAGTTAACCAGCAGAGGCATCGGCCCAGTAGTAATAAATAACATAATACTGAAGTTGCTGTAAATTTGGGTTCTGCATATGCGCATTTCGATAACTTATGTCTCTTCAGTGCAGATAAAAGCAAAATATTGGAAATCCGTATACCGAAAATTATGGTTGAATTTGCTTTAGCAAGTTTTCAGAGGAAATAATCAAAATATGATTTTCTAATATGCTAAAATGTTAAATTAATATTTCATGCTGTCAGTCTTGTCTGCAAGACTCATAGGAGGAATAATTGTAAAGAAACCATCCATACATCATTCCAGTACATATTGGTCAAATGTACTTGAAACGTTTCATAGCAGCTAATAAAATAATGTTTGTCTCGTTTGATTCAAGGTTAAACTATGTTCCCCGCTTGAAGTCATCTTTTTTAGTGGATCACAGAGAAATGAGGGTTTTTTGTTAAAGACCTTCCATACATTATTCTTGTAAAGTTTGGTTGAATTTTCTTCTGTGATTTCAGAGGAGATGATCGCTGACGGCCATGAATTTTTGTGATATCCAAAATAAATAAGCATACTTCGTAAAGGACCTTCTATATATTATTCCAGTACAGTTAGGTCAAATTTGATATTATACTTTCAGAACAGAGTAATGAAAACAAGAGGCTCTCAAGAGCTTGCATTGCTCACCTGGACCCTGGCTAACACCGACAGTCTTTGTTAAAAGATCTAAAATAAACTATGGTTACACTTTGCCTAGGGTGTTCTCAGAGGACAAGACCCTTTAACGTGTTTTAGTTGGGTCCAACTTTGGTTCCCTCTTCTGCAGGGGATCATCAAAGGACTATTGTGGCTTAGTTTGGTTCCAACTGGCTAAGCAGTTGCAGGGAAGATCTTTGAATGTGTTTTCATATAAACTATGTTTACTGCTGGCATCTTTCATGGATATAGCGCGGACATTCATGTAAAAATACATTTTTTGCATGCGACCACCTTAAGACTATTGTGGCCAAGTTTGGTTCCAATTGGCTGCCAGTTACAGAGGAGATCTTGGAATGTGTTTTCCCATAGGGTCCAATGTTTCAACTACTAGTATGTTCCACAATGGCGGCTAGTCTGGATATAGCGCGGACGTTAAAAAACCTTTTTTGCAGGGGACCACACAACGACTATTATGGCCAAGTTTGGTTCCCATTGGCTCTGTAATTTCAGAGGAGAAGATTTTTAAATGTGTTTTCGCATAGGGTCCAATGTTAAAATTATGTTCCCCTCTGGCGGCCATCTTGGATATAGCGAGGACCTAAAAAACAACATTTTGCAGGGACCATCTAACGACTGTTGTGGCCAAGTTTGGTTTCAATTGGCCCAAAAGTTTCAGAGACGAAGATCTTTGAATGAAAAGTTTGGACGGATGACGGACGAAAAGTGACGACAAAAATTAACCCTGGCTTTAGCCGGGTGAGCTTAGGATGTTTTCCAACCGGGTCCAATGTTAAACTATGCTATGCATTAGCGGTCATATTTTAAACGGATCAGAATGGCGGACATGAGTACTTTTTGTAAAGGAGTTTCCATACATCTTTCCTGCCATGTTTGGTCAAAATTTCAGTGATATTATAAAACGTAATATGCACAACTACATGTGGTGCTTGCTACACTATTAAGTTCTGCTGAGTAGTATCAGAGGAGTGGTGCTGAAAAACTTTGTGATGAATAGGCAGACAAGCATGACAGAATGTTGGGGACACATGATTAACCTTATCAACGGTCATTGTTACTTTGTCCAAGAGCTGAAAGAAAATAACATTCAAGATAAACAAGAGGATACCATGAAGATGAGAACATTTACATGACTACTTAGGTAAATGTCATTGCTTACTCAAGTCAATGATAGTGAATAAAATGTGACCAAGCAAAATA
>MJUU01056572.1:0-31365 GCA_002080025.1 Modiolus philippinarum
CTGGGACTGGTATTCAGTTATGAACAAAATGCCATCGGATAAAAAAAACAAAAAACAAAAAAAAAAACAAAAAAAACAGCAATAACATTACAATCAGGTCTAAAAACTCTTATCACAACGAGTTTTCCCGGAAAGAGTACAGAGAAGTTAACTTTTCATTGATTGGATGTGCATTTTCCTAATATAAATTGGCAATACACAGATACAAAGAGTGGTAAATAATAACTAACTACCGCAGTTACTGTGAATTTAATTTCTGCATATTCGCATTTCGACAATTTATGTCTCTTTAGTGCAGATAAATACAGAGATACAACAGAAGCATCAAGAACAATGTGGTTGCCGATTCTAATGGATTTTCGATGCATTACCGGATATCCAGTATCTGCCTGTTTCCCGCGTTCCTATTGGTCCCGACCTTAATTCTGGAAATAACGCCATCCAATTAGAATTAGTGTTACAAACAGGAATGCATGACAAAAAAATTTTTCTTTTTTATCTCAAGTACCATTTTGCAAAACGAGCGCTAATATGTCTTTTAAAAATCTCGGCTTGTAACTTCAGTTGTATAAGATGTATGTTTGTAGGTTTTTTGAACTATACATTTTGAAACATTTTTTCGTTCCTTATTGTACTGCCGTTATGTCTTATCTAACTTTATCATCAAAATGGCGTTGTGAATCATAAATGTCTATTCATTCCGAATATGATAAAATTGCCAAACCATGAGAGAATAAGTCGTTTCATTTGCACTTAAACCAATTCATTATACTGCAGTTTTATTTACTCAGTTAAGATTGCATCCTGTTATGATGCAAAAGTCAAAAGGAGTGAGCTGATTATAATTCTTGAAAGCTTTTTAAAGCACACTCGGGTGGTATTGTTTTCATTTGTTATTTTAATTATTTTATCCGTAATGAATGTATAACGTAATAGTTTTACTGAAGGCAGGAAAAATCAGATTACTTTATACAGAAGGTTAGAGGAAATCAGAAAGCCACCAATAATAAAAAAATTATCGAGATTTATATGGATTTTCTACTACATTTTGTACATTGAACATATTGCATTTTCAAGATTGTAGATTGTGATTCAATCAGTTCATTGGTGAGATTGCTCTAGGACAAAAATGGACGTTATACATATAGCAAATAGTAATGGCAGTAACTAGGTGCATCCGGAAAATGTCCTTACAAAACATATCGAACTGTTTGTTCCAAATGTACTTTAGTTTCAGTTGATGTCATCACAGAAAGGAGTAATTATAAAGTCGATGCTTATCATGAAGCCAAATCCCAAATAGATTCGTCTCAGAACCATTTGGAACTTCAAATGACATCAATACTTTCGCGAAACTCAAACAGTGTATATGCAAACTGCATAAAACATATTTTCCAGGTTTTTGAACGAAAATTTAAGTCTAGGCGATGAACAATAATATGGGGGGGGGGGGGGGGTTGATTCATCAACACATCACACACATACACACACTCGAAAGAGAGAGAGTCTCATCAATATCAAGATATCAAATTGAAGACGCCAATAATAAGACAAATGTATGAGGTCAATAATGATGAAAAAAGGAGAAAAAATCGGAATTACAAAACTGCTTGAACAAAACTGGTTAAGCCAAACCAAGGAAAAATATAGACTTAAGGTGTCGCAGTGGTATTATTCCGCCATTTTTGTCTTATACTTGTTCATTTAGGTTTCATTCATTAAAACATTTACAAAATAGTCACTTAAAAAGTTAAGAAAGTTCCAAATTATTTAAAATTATTATTCCTAATCACTTTTACAACATTTTCATTACAAAAAGGTGAACTAATACACACAAGCTGTAAATCTGAAGCTGGATTTATACAAGAGAGGTAATTTGATAAAAGAATTAAACATAGATATCACTAGAGTAATCAACATTTTGCAATTTATCTCTCTTATTTCAACGGTGACCCCTAATTTTCATTTTTTAAATGTAAACTTTATAATGATTTCAAAACACATGCAAAGTATGAACAAAATCTATAATAAATTTTTCAAGCTATTCTCTCATATAACCATTTTCCCTAACATTTCTATGTAAAATCCTAATATTTTCAATCTCAGTTTTTGTGCTTAAATTCACGGTGATCCCCAAATTTTATGTTATATTTTGAACGATAATACAATTATATTTCTACACAGAAAATTTCACAAAATTCTATAATAGGAAAATAATACCCTGCAGACACCTTAATGGTGAATAAAAGATATGGAGTAAATGCACATGAGACAAAGTCTCTACAAATACATGGTAAATTGTGGCATGTGATTGTAGTTCCTGGCCATTGTAGGTGTTTGCTGTTTTCCTGTTTTTGTAATGGTAAAAAACAAGCAAAGGAACAACGCTTTTATTGTTGTTCTTCATCTTGAAGTCACCACGAGGCCTTCAACAATGAGCTTTGCTCATACTTCATAGTAAGTTCAAGACGGCCCCTAGCACCGGTTTAAGCGGTGTAATCAAACTTAAGTTTGATTACACCGGCATATGAATACTATAGCAAAAAGTCGGAGGTAAAAAATACAAAAATCAAAAGTCAAACATGCCAGTTTACAGAATTAATATAAAATAAACAACACAACAAAGATACCAGAATGCAACTGGCTAATAATGTAAAAGTGTGCATAAAACTTCTGAAGTGATGATACTTGTAACAGTGGATGCACATAGAAGTAGAGCATAGTAGTTCAAAGGAAAGAACATAGATTCTGGAATTTAGGTATTTAGTATGTTAATGTCATGTGTTGTGGATAGGACTGGATTGTTACTTAAAAGAACAGGGGAGTTTTCGTTCTATTTGGAAAATCCCAAATGTTATGGATATAAGATAAATTACAAGCCAGATTAAAGAGGATCATCAATTTAGTTTGAGTGTATTTAAAATCTTCTTTCTTTGTAATCTTTTATTCTTTCTAATATTCATTTTTATATATTGAATAGTGTCAATTAATTTCAAATTATAAGATGTACATGTACAAGTAATTTACCTCTCATTTCCAATACATAAAAATACATTTATAATAAAGTTTAGTTATCGAAAAATAAGGACAGAATCTGCTTCATATGAGAATAAAATCAAATCTGCCAGTACAAAAACACAATTTGTATTCACTATATATACTTATATAATTTTGAGAGACTTGTTTTCCAAACTGAGAAAAATATATTACCTACTGAAAAATTTAAACATTTTTATAAAATCGTCTTCTATTAATTTTTACATAGGTTCTGTTTTGTAAGATTCGTTTTATAGTCAACTTAAAAAAATGTATAATATTATAAATAAAAGTGCATGAAATGCAAAAGTTTTAAAAATATTATTGTCTTTTATTGCAGTGTGGAGTTGGTAAAACAATTCCCCGTGGTAGAGATGTATACTTTTTATTTTTCTTAGATATGATGTACTTGTACATGAGATAATATCTCATGTGTACACTTTGTTCAATTACTTTTATCTAAATTTATGTAAATTATAAAACCTTAGGATGAACTCCCTCCATCGTAGTTTTGTCCTTAGCTATATTTGATATTACTAATTATTCGGATTTTGTTTGGTTTTATGCATTTTAAACATTTTTTGAAATTATGGATTTCCTTTGTTTGGGTTCTAGTGCTGCTGATGATGAATTAATTTCCGAAATGGCCATACAGCTCATTAAAATTATTGCAGTTGGAGTTAACATATGTGTTATGGTCTCATGTTTATTTACTCCATATCCTTTCGTAAAATGCTTATTTTGGAATGTTGACCATTTCAGACATTCCTGTTGCTTCAACAACTAACAAACAGTTTCTTGAGGTGTATATTTGTAGTGGGCTTAGTTGAAAAGCTTGAATCATAAAGACTTGTATTACCTTTGAAACTAATAGAAAAAACATTATCTACTTAATCAATAAGTTTATGAACGATTTACCAATCTGTGTTTACACCGAGCAGCAATTACCAAGTTATCAGAAACCTCACAATAAAGATTTAAGTGTTTTCGAAAAAGATGTAATCAAAAGAAATTATGAACGAATAGAACGATTTAGAAGATAAAATCCACATAAAAAATTAACGAATGTAATTTTATAGGTCAACAGTTTGATCAGTATATTTATTCCAAAAACGAAGTATCATACTGTATTACTACTTTCGATAAGTACTAAGAGGGACAGATTTAAAAAAAACAACCTAATATTACAGTATATGTATGCCTCTCCACTAAAGACAAAAGTTAACACGTTATCTGAAAGATGGACAAAATCAAAAGAGATTTAGCAGATAATAGGAACAAGCAAATAAAAATTTGTTTAAGTTTCTTTAACAGAGCTTTGACGATGAAAGAACAATTGACAAACTATTTACATGTATTTTAAAAACTTTTCGGACATGCTTCGAGGTAATGGACAACTGAATGTTAACACTATCAACAAGAACGACAAGTGAAGCACATTCTGTTTGGTTATTTTGACAATTTATCCGAATAGCTAAGTATCACACTGAGTATCAAAGGCCTCATGGTGACTTCAGGATGAAGAACAACAATAAAAGTGTTGTTCCATTGCTTAGTATTACAATGTAGTTGTAGAGACTTTGTCTCATTTGCATTTATTCCATATCCCTTCATCGTTAATTATACTTACCTTAGTTTGAAAATAATTTTCTTAAATTTAGATACTTCGAGTTTCCAAATAAAATCGGCTTTTTTCGGGCCAGCACCAAATACTGGACTTATGGAATAATAAAAGGACAATTATGGCAACACTTGGGTAAAAAAAGTCAAAATTGAAGATGACGGACAACAAATAACTTTGTGTGGTCTAAAAGGCAAAACTAAGAACAGAGCCCTGAGAGTTAGATACTCGTTTGGTCTATCTAAATAAAAGTAGTTAAACAATAAAAGGCACAATTTGTGTACTTTATTAAGAAACAAGATGTATTTAATTGATATGGGAACGAATTTTCCTTTTTTCCTATTTATATATGTTCTTATTAAACATTAATTAAGTAGCAAGGAATGCACAATAAAATTTCAACTAGAATCTGATGCCTAATATATAATCACCTTACCTTCTTAGCACAAATGTATTTTTCAGAGAAATATATTTCAACCCATGTAACGTTGTTTCTTGTGCAAACTTGTAACATTCATCTTTTAAGGGTCGTACTCTCCTTTGTTTGACCCGCCTACAGCTCCCATCACTTCCTCCGTTTGGTACAGTATGTTTATTTCCAATATTGTAACATAGGTCCGTTTCATCAGCTGACATCGTATCATCTTCCAAACAAACAACTGTTTGTATTTCCTTTGAAATTTCTACACATGAAGAAGTTAAATTGAGATTTAGATACTGATGGCTGGGATTTCCATCTCTGATTATCTGACATTTGTTACCATGTCATAACATCAATTCAAAGATAATTAGGCAGTGTTATAAATGACCTATAATGAACTTTAAAGTTCGTTCAAGTAATAATGACTGATACGGCAATTATCATTATAATGTTTGAAATATGTTTCCAATACTTTAAAGAAATACAGTTAAAAGTCACTGAACAGTGAAATACTAGACTTCATTGATAATCATTAATTGATAAATACGGGAATTGATCTGTATGACCGTGAAAAAGATTAAATGGAACATTTTTTCCATGCTATTCTACATATGATAAAAATGTTGAATTTTTGAAATTTGATAAAATCAGCTTCTTATCAATGATACTAAAAACAGGAAGAAGGGGTTATGAAAACTCCCTTTGTCTGTTTTAAATGCTTATTTTCATAACCTGTCGTATCCATTAATGTTAAGATAATGATAGAAATAGGACAATACGCAGACAAACAGATTAAAATCTAAGTTGCTGGACAGGTATAGTATTTTAGCACTGTAGAGGTATTCTGAAGGATAGACAATCACACTTCCACTTATTTGTCATTATTGGTTATTTTAATTTTAACTTTAAATTTCAAAATCGTTATGGACGCTGTTGACGATTACGCCAAAAATAGAGAGACAGCCCAAGAACCAGAACTTGAATCCTTCTCAGATTGGGTAAGATCCATTCGATCTTTAATGCAGAGTAGTGTTAGCAAACTACGCAGATGTGTTAACAATCGACCTAAGTCTGTATTTGAAGATAATGAAGCCAGTAAGTGCCTCTCTATCTTACATGACAAATATGTTGTTATATCTGCAGACAAAGCTTCTAATAACATCGATTTTGTATGTAAAGCACATTATTACAACTATCTGATGAAAGAACTAGGCATTAATCACAAAAGTCCAGGTAGTGCTACATACAAAATAGTTTTATTTGACAAAGATGAAATCCTTCCCAATCACAAGTCATTCATGTCCTCCTTAAATAGCCATACTAAAAAATAACAATCAAGATTTTCTATATCTATGTTTGGTACCAAAATTACACAAAAATCCATATGAGGAGAGATACATCGCAGGATCTTCATCTTGCTCAACTACTGAATTGTCAATTGAACTAAGATTTTGTCTGCAGGCATCACACATACTGTGAAACTATTCATGCCCATGAATCACATGTGGATGCTTAAAAATTCGAAGGATTTATTGGAAAATCTGAACTACCGTTCATTTTCTCAAATACATTCTCTCAAAACATTTGATTTTTCCACACTGTATACCACACTTCCTCATGATAAATCAAAATCACGAATCAAAAGTATCATTCAAAAAGTCTTCAGTGTAAACAATATTTTATTCTGAAATAACATGTATTTATACAAAGTACAACAATATAAGGATTGGAAAACAAGTGGAAACCACTTATACAAATTCCGTTCCTTTAAACTATTTGATTTGCACACAAGATGAATACAATCATTAAAATACATTTGCAAATATTATAACGTATTCATCTAAGAATTCGATTGAGATTGGTGAACTTTTCAGTAAGCATAAGGTAATGATGAATATATCATTAAAATAGGCATACACATTAGTTTTAAATTGCTTTATTAGCAACAGTTTAATTTGTAAACCTTTTGCTACCAAAAAAAGCCTTTGCCGATTCAAAAAAAAAATCTGTTGTATTAGGTTATGAATCAACATTTTTTTCAAAAACTAATTTAAAAGGAAAAGTATGCTACGATGAAAAATAGGTGTGCAATATGCTGGATTTTCTAGTTGATAATATATTTGTCACATTTGGAGGTGCTATGTATGAACAGCAAATTGTCATACCAATGGGCACTAATTGTACACATATACTCGCAGACTTGTTTTTATATTCTTACAAGACTGAATTTCTTCAGAGACTCGTAAAAATCATAAAATAAAAATATGCTAGATCCTTCAATCTCAATTATAGATAAATTGATGATGTCCTTTCCATCAATAATGAATATTTTGCTAAATGGATTCCATTAATATATCCTCCAGAACTAGAGATAAAGGACACAACAGAAACCACCAGATCTACATGTTTTTTGGACTTACATCTCGAATTTGACGAAAATGGTAATCTCAGTACTAAAATCTACGATAAAAGGGACGATTTTAATTTAAAAATTATCAAATTCCCTACATGGACAGTAATATTCCAGCTTCTCCTGCTAACAGAGTGTATGTTTCACGGCTGATTCATTACGCAAGAGCTAGCACAAATTATTAAAAACTTTCTCAATAGACATAGTTATCTCCATGACTGCCTTATTAATCAATGCTTCAAAAAATTCCGTCTCGTAAGATCATTAAAAGTTCTTTAGTAGATATCAGTCCCTTGCGGAAAAATTTGAAGTTTCAGTCCGAACTCTGATTCAAGATTCTTTCTTTACTTAATACTGGGATGATCATTTCTTTTAATTGTTTACGACCTTTCAATGGCAATTGCTGTTGAGTTGCTACAGGACACTACCACAATGGAAGGAGAGGGTTGGCTAGCCATAAAACCGGTTTAGCCTTCCATTTCTTTGAAATGCTTGTACCAAGTCAGGACCATTTCGGTTGACAATTTTGCCGTTGGTTTCCACCTGATTTGTTTTTTGTTTTTGTCTCATGGACTTCGGCTTTTTTGTTGTTAGTCGGATCCGCAGTGTGTGGTATAGGAATTGCCTTCTATTGGATGATATTGAGGATATTGACGTGCAAACACCCAGCAACTGCCCAAAACGGTTTGTTGAGTTCCATCAACTTTTCATGTTAGAAACGCCTACGGGATAGCCTAATGAAAATTGCCAGAAGAAGTTTTAAAATTTTACCCCACCACGAACCAAAAATTGGGAAAAAAATCAAAGTTTGGAAAGAATACTGGATTAAGATGCAAAATAGCAAGCCTTCGACATTTCTTTATCTTTGCAAAGAAATGCCACGGATGTCGGGATGGAAATCACAGCCTTGGGTAAAGGAAGCAAAACTGGAATGGAATCACTAATATCAAGTGAAACCAAATTATTAGAAATGGATGATAAAGATAAGGCATAGAAAGCCTACAAAAACTTCCACTTTTATCACAAACACAAGACAATGACTGGATATGTAATGGAGTTTGACAAATGTTCCAACAAAGCTAAGGAATACAAAATAACACAATCTAATCCTGTGTTAGACAGCGCTGGAAACTCAACAAATAGTTGGCTCTAATGGCATCAAGATATCTCGAAAAATTCCACATGAAATCGGCCCACCATCTCACATTTAGCGCATGACACACCAATCATAACTATCAAACAAGAACCAGTGTAATATAAGCACCAAAGAGGCGTTTCAACAGTAAACTGTAGATAGGGGTAAAAACAAAACTACCGAAGGTAATAGTCAAGAGCCGAAGCCCAAGAAGCAAAAATACAAAGCAGGTGGAAAATCACCGGGAAATTGTCCACTACAATGGTCCTAGGCTAAACCAACAGGCGATAACACAATAAACAAGTTTAGTGTGCTGTTTATTTAAGTTGTGTCAGATAATGATAAAAACTGCAATGTAGCATTTTACATGAAAAAGCCAATGAAATTTTTGTTCTGGAATCAACAGGATCTGCGGTTATAGAGATAGCTTGTACAAGAATAATGTGTAGAGAAGGCAGTCCATAAAGGTAGTTTTTCTTAGTAACCAAGCCATTCTTTTAGAGTTGGCAAAGTTGTCAACTCATTTTGTAAAGCGATAATTTCTGCTGAATTTAAAAACACAATTGAAAATAGAAATAAAGGTGGTAAAAGCTGAAAGTTCTCTTTTGTTGAGCAAATCCTTCCTGAAGAAAGCAGACACTGTATTCGACTTTAAATATATACGAATTAGTATGTTTAGAATTCACATCAAGCGATAATTAAATATTTTCAAAGCCATTGAAGAGGTACAATGTACTTTATTTTACAGAACTACACAAAGCGAAGAGATGGACACTCTTGACAAGCTTCACAATCAATTTGGACATCCGTCTGTTGATTGAAGGATTAATGCAGAAATTGGTGATCAGGAAACTATTGGGCTATTGTGTTCATTTTTAGAGAACATCTCCTAAAATGTCTTCATCAAGGGAATGTTAAAGAATTAAAAATTCGTATATACTCTCTAAGTGGCATATGGCGTAAGACAGATATGCAGCAAGCCGAGAAAAATGAACTTGAACATTTTGACAAATGAATTATTAGAGGTAGAATTGAAATCGGCAAAATGAGTAGTGAGAACAACGATTAAAAAGGAAAAAAGCTACGGACGTATAATTATGGAATTATGGGATAAAACCTTTGTGAAATATTTGATAATAAAACTAAATTGAGTTAGTATGACAAACTGATGTGAGACTATACATTACTGATAAGACAGTTCCTTGATGTTCAAGCCCCGAGGTTTGAAAGTACTTGGATAATAGATAGCTTTAAGTGCGTGTAAGTTTCTGTGTTTCATCGTTTTGTCCATATAAGTACAGTCACTCTTAGATGCTGTGATTAGCAAGTCGGAAATAATTGCTGACTTGGCAATCACTATTGTTTTTCCTTTAGTAAAATACTTAGTAGTATAATTCTTCTTCTCCGGAATGAGGGTATATTTAAAACTCATCAGATAAATTTCTATTTTTATTTCGAGCTTCCACTTCTGATTATGAAGACACTTATGTTTCTATCCATTTTCTTTTGCAATAAATTTGTACATTTGTATACCGTTTTATTCCTAAATGAAATCTGCAGTAGAAAGTATGAGCCATCATGTCTGTTACGAAAGGATATGGAGTAAATGAACATGAGACCATAACACATATGTTAACTCCAACTGCAATAATTTTAATGAGGATTAGAACCCAAAAAGGAAATCCATATTCAAAAAATGTTGAAAATGCATAAAACCGAACGAAATCCGAATAATCAGTAAAATCAAATATAGCAAAGGACGAAACTACGATGGAGATATTTAATCCTTTGGTTTTAGAATTTACATATAAATTTAGATAATAGTAACTGATCAAAGTGTACACATGAGATATTATCTCATGTACAAGTACGCCATATCTAAGAAAAATACAGAGCATACATCTCTACCACGGGGAATTATTTTACCAACTCCACACTTCAATAAAAGACAAACTCCTGTATTTAATAGTTTACGAAAGTATTTAAGTTGAAGTTTGATCTATTTCAGCAATTTTATTCAAAATAAAAAAAAATGTATTGAAAAGGCAATCTTAAGCTTAAGAGCGCTGAAACCTTAAACAATAGTTATTCTATACTTTTGAATAAGATTGATCTCTCCTGAATAGTAATTTTTCTTTCTTAAAAGGGAACTAATCTTCAGCAAATTGGAGGAAATATTACGTTCACGTTTTACAATCAATGGTAACACAAAGGCAATTTCAAATGGCCGATGGGGCCCGAACTCAATAACAACCGAATTCTTTATATCTTTAATTGCAGAGAGAAAATTGTTCTAAAATACCGCGAAACAGTTTAAATGTACTTTAAACAATGAAAATAGATTTCCAAAACTATATTCCATCTATCGGCAAAATGAATTGGACTAACCTTAAATGGACTGGTCATATGCACAGTAAAAATAGCCGTCATTGATCATCATCATTAGTAAAAAATTGCACAATGGGTCATCAATAATAGCCCTTTTCAGAAAGTGTTGTTATCTTTTCCTGGAATGGAACTCTCCTGTCAAATGTAATTGCAAAACCCTTTGCTTCCGGTTAACATTACGAAATGTTACAAATATGTTAAAAATTAAACTATCCTATAAATATCGTATTATTTAACTTGGTAAAGTACAAAAAGTAAAATGATATTATCCAATATGTAATAATTATTGGTCAATTTTAAAAACCCAGAATTTAATGAAAGATCACTCCAAATAGCCGATTCTACCACAGATTGATAACCGGGCCTGTTTGATTGTATCTAAATGCATAAAACGAAGTGAGGACCAATTTCATTTTTGAAAAGGCCTATAACAATGGCGTCTTGGTTCATCATTTGTCTAAGTTTGCCTCATGGGACATGATAAGAAAAAATGGCATGTGGGGTCATCAATAGTAAAAAATGGTGCCATGGGTCATCATTAGTGAAAGTTTGCGTCATGGGTCATGATAAGCAAAAATTGGCGTTATGGGTCATCATTAGTAAAAACTGGTGCCATGGGTTATCATTAGTAAAAATAAGCGTCATGAGTCATTATAAGCAAAAATTGGCATCATGGGTCACCATTAGTAAAACTGGCGTCATGGGTCGTCATTAGTAAAAATTGGTGCCATGGTCATCATAAGTAAAAATTGGCGTCATGGGTCATTATAAGCAAAAATTGGCGTCATGGGTCATCATTAGTCAAAATTGGTGTCATGGGTCATCAAAGTAAAAAATTGGCGTCATGGGTCATCATTAGTAAAACTTGATGTCATGGGTCATCATAAGTAAAAAAAAGCGTCATGGGTCATTATTAGTAAAAATTGATGTCATGGGTCAACATTAGTTAAAAATGGTGTCATGGGTCATCATTGGTAACAATTGGGTGTCATGGGTTATCTTAAAATTTGTGTCATGGGTCATCATTACTACAAATTGGTGTCATGGGTCACTGTTTGATAGAAAATTTCCATCCAAGTTTAAATTTTCTGTATCTAACATTTATTTTGATTTATTTTGTCTTGTAAAATCTAGGATTCAATTATTATAACACAAATACGAAATGCCAAAATTAACGGGAAGGTAGCATTTATTATATACCGACATATTATACATCCAACAGGTGTAAGAGTAAATTAGTAAATGATGTTTCTTGTAACTAAGGTATGACTATTGGTAGATAATTAAGATGAAGTTTGAAAATTTTGAGACACACTTGCCATGCGCATGCAACAGCAGAATGCAATGATAATGTAAAATTTTCCAATGTGATTCTATTTTCGTGATGTATTTCGACTAGGAACAAATTGGTTTAATAAACAAGTAACTTTGAAGAACTGACAATAGAATAATGGCACAAAGTTATAGAGATCCTGATATGTGTCGCGACTGTGATCATGAGGGTTTTAGTTCGGATTGCCAGCTACATGATGAAGAAAAAAAGAAAAACTTGCTATATAGAGAATATTTATCTAAATTCGAAAACCGCGATAGCAATGCAAATGGAAGGTGGAAAGAACTGTTCAAGTATTGTGTCAAATGTTCTATTATTGTTTGTGTCCATCGTGTACATAATCATGGTACCAACTATCATTACGTTGTTCCTTTGTCAAATGAAAATTTGGAGAATTCAAAATTGTTGGAATTTGAAATGCAATTAGATAATATAGAGAAAGAAATGAATGAGGAAAGAAATTTATTGCTAGAATTGGATAGCGAAAATGAAAATACTATTTTTCACGATCTATTCAATAGGACGGTGGACAATTTGTTTTCCGTGATTAAGAAAATACGAAACAGATTTATTGAAATGAAAGCAAAATATACACATTATTTGAAACAGAAATATGACACTTTAACTGATCTTATACGTTATCATGATATTGTGAAAAAAGACCTGCATGAGTTTAAGAATATTAAAACAATCGAAAAAAAGGTTCAGCATTTGTCAAAGTGTCACTCCAGGTACAAAGTTTCATTTGCAAAATGTCACACTGAAAAGTGGACGTGTGAAGAGAGATATTTTAAAGAAGACGAGTTGTTCCAAGTTCTTGGAATTCATTTGTAAGTAAGGTCAGATCTATTTGTAAGAGGTCAGCATGACAAAGGGACTTCGCAATCAAAAATCGCTACTTTTATTTATTAGTACATTGTTATGTACTTTTCATAATATATAGATGTTTTAAAAGAAACAAAATCAGTGGCAGATCCAGATTTTCTGCTAAAGGTGGAGGGGCGGCCCATAATTTTCAAAAAAGGAAAACAAAAAACAAAACAAAAAAACAAAACAAAAACAAAACAAAAAACCTGGGAATTTTAAATATTTACAACCTATGGGGGTCCTAAATCCGCCACTGAAAACGTTAATTCGGTTCCTTAGTATTATTTTGAATGTAACCAATTGGGGACTCAATAAAAATTTTGATTCCTACTCGTTCAATATTTGCTGTTATGGCAATGTAAAATTAGCCCATTTATTGTTGATGGTAAATACAAACGCTCACTTTCAGAAATTATCATTAATTATTTTAATTATCATTTAAGTCTGCTATAGTATGTTATTTAACATTACACAACATCACAAGATATTTATAAAAATTTTGATTCCTACTCGTTCAATATTTGCTGTTATGGCAATGTAAAATTAGCCCATTTATTGTATATGGTAAATACAAACACCCACTTTCAGGAATAATCATTAATTATCTTAATTATCATTTAAGTCTGCTGTTGTATGTTATTTAACATTATTCAATATATATTTTCACTTAGTGTAAACAATTGTTTTTTATAAGAAAACACAATTAATGAAAGGAAGATAACAGGAAACACCTACAATGGCCGAACATAACAATCACATGTCACAAGTGTGGATTGCAATATAGGGATTAAAAAGGTGTAAGTCACTTGTAGAAATAAGGTTAAGGAAAAAACCTGTAATGGCTATAAAATATATCTAGTAACTTATCAAGCACGTAAGTATATTCGTTTCCAAAATCAATGCCTTAAGCTTTCTAAGGATGCAATTTTCATAAAAGTAAACCGTCCACCAAAGCGAAATAAGTTTACTAGAACTTTGGAGATATTCACAAGAGAAAAAAGCAAAATATAAAAACAACTAGGGGAGTTAATCAATTGTTCTGTGGAATGATGAAAAGTTAATAAATATTTTGAAATTAACACTTATTTCATTTCTCAGTATAAAAATTGGGAGCTCAAATTCCTAGAATTAATGTCCTTTAGCGCTATCTCATTTTAACTAATGGTATCAGAACTTTTAAATTGGTTAAATTTTGCAAAACAGTAACTATGCCTTTCAAATTTTATTATGGTTTAGCAGTAAACTACATGTACATATAAACTGGAACATAATCGACCATATTCAGGAAAAAAGGCAGTAATTGCCAGTTTCTGGACACAGTTCAGTTTGCCAAACATTTGCCGCATTCTTTGACCAGAGTGAAATACTGCTGCATGGCAAGTGTTCGTTGAGAAATTCTTTATCTTCAGCAAAATTTCCTTCTGGTCAAAGCATAAGGCCACATTTATTTCTAATAAACACTGCGATAAATATAGCAAATTTTATCCCATTTTCAATATATTGAGCCTACTTGCACCAAAATTATTTTATGTGTAAACGAAAGCTTACAGTTGTTTTTGAACATTTTGAATAAACTTGCATCAATTTTTACTTAATTAGTAAAAGTCTGAATTTTGTGGATTTCACAGGGCCAAAATACGTCCTTAACGTACGTACTCCTTTCAGCTGTAAACTTAATACTAGTATTCATGATATTATGACAAGGATAACAGTAAACACCTATGATGAATTACAAAAATACCGAAGATTGTATAAATTAATTCTTGGTTTTTACTGTTCATTACCATGAGGTCCTGAACAATTAGTTTTGCTCAAGCCGCCCCTTCAAGTACCGGTTTATGCGGAATTGAACAAAGCTACTTCCATGTAACTATCTTTTCTTTTTGGTTATGGATGCAGGATCGTCAATTTAATCTAACAATCGAAGTTACTTTATTTCCATAGATGTTATCAATTTTGGTTGTAGCACAGAAAGTTTGAAAAAGGATGCATGAATTATCACCAACTTTACTTTTAAAAATATACAACAGTCAGATCTAATATTGCTTAAGCGTATGTAATTCACTCATAAAGTGTAATATTCATTATTAGAATCGTATGCAATTTTAATTAAAGATCTGACTCAGATAATTACATTTTTATCAATATTATGACGTAAATGTACTGACTGTGTGCCAATTTCCTGACATTTATTCCTGCAACATTGTGAAATACGTTTAAACAGGCGCTGCTTCTTTGATAATTTTCAGAAGTGCTAAGGAGAGAGGCAAACAACGAAGATAATTTTTTGTCTAGTAAAATTTTCACCGAATAATTGTAAACTATATTTTCCACGAATACCATTCTCAAATAAAAGAAAAAGGAAAACTGCTGTCAATTTTACTTTTACAGATGACACTTATGTCTACATCAGATTCATAGCTGTAATTCTAGGAGATTGGTGGAGGGGGAACATCTGACAGCAAGGTTAAACCCATACTAAACCACTGTGTACAATGCATCAGTTATCGTGCTTCACTGAGCGGTACCAAAAAAGGGGGGTTACGGAAAACATTTAAAAACATATAATTAATTCAAGAATTAAGATGAATTTAATAATTAAGGTAATGCACCAGAATATTCAAAATTTACAGTCCAGTACAATTTTTACCGAAATGTGTTGAAAACACAGCGTCAAGTGAAATGAACTCAAAATCCAAATAAAGTTATGAGCGGGTGTAATTATTAATTGTTCCAAGAATAATTTGACAGAAAAAACAAAAAAAATGTTATCCTTAAAGCGTTGTTATACGCGGGTTTCATCAAAATTTCCTGGGTGAATGTTGTTAACTTCAAAGATGGCAAGATACGAAGCGAGGATAAACTATGTCCTGTATGTATTAGAATTTCGATTTAAATTTTCTCAACCAATTGGAAATTTTTAAGTGACATTATCATTTTGAATTCTCAATACATTTAGACTTCACTTAGTATAAATATCAAGAGCATGTAACAGGACAGGAGATTCGATTGATAAATGTTTTACAATGAATTGAAATTGTACGTCCTTTCCTATTTCATTCAGGTTTTATATTGTATTTCGTCTATATGGACCATTTGGAACAATAGAAATATTCTATTCTATATTCTATTCTATTTCGTTTATATATACATTCAAGTAAGAACAACTGCATATTTCATGCAGGATACAGATGAATACAGGATATATTTTCTAATCGTACCAAAATGCATTGCCATTATTATAAATGCATAAATTTCACCAACGAGGTATTTCAAATTGTACTTCAGGGTAGGTTCCAAGTGGTGTGATAGTTTCTCCAAGATCAGATGTCTGGAAAAAGAGGTTAATGAATTGAAAATCCAGCTACAAAATAATGACAAACGAATGAAAGACGATGGAGAGATATCAAACAGGTAAACAAATATCCTGTGTTCATCTAACAATACTTTTTATGTGCTACTTCTGTTCTCAGTCACAAGCCGCCTTGAAGGTAGCATCTAAACATCCACTCCTTTACAGCTGCAGATTCTGTGTTTTAAAGACTGATATCTGATATTACATGTTACCATTGTACATTTAGAGGATGTACTAAGTTTTCCTCTGATTTTTAGCTCACCGGGCCTTAAAAGCCATTTGAGCTATTACCATCACTTGGCGTCCGCCGATGTCCTTCCGTCCGTCTGTCCGTCCGTAAATGTATAGTATGTCAAGGACTACATTTCATCTTCATGATGGAAGCTGTGGACCTCATCCAAGACGGCCGCCTGTAGGGAACTTGACATTGGACCCTATGGATAAACACATTCAAAGATCTTCTCCTCTGAGACTACTTGGCCAATTCGAACCATACTTGTTCACAACTGTCCTTAGTTGGTCCCCTTTGAAAAATGTGTCCGGCAAATTCTCCATCAGTACCAAGATGGCTGCCAGCGGACAACACAGTTAAACATTTGACCCTATGGGGAAAACACATTCAAATGTCTCCTCTGAGACTACTTGGCCAATCGGAACCATACTTGGTCACAACGGGCCTTAGTTGATCCCCTTTGAAAAATGTGTCCGGCAAGTTCCAATCAGATCCCCCAGCGGACAACATAGTTCAGCATTAGACCCTATTGGAAAACACATTCAAGGATCTTCTTCTCTGAGACTACTGGGCCAATTGGAACTTTACTTGGTCACAACTGTCCTTAGTTAGTCCCCTTTGAAAAATGTGTCCTGCAAGTCCCCATTAGATCCAAGAGGGCTGCCAGCAGGGATCTAAGTTTAACATTGGACCCTATCGGAAAACACATTCAAAGATCTTCATCCTGAGACTACTTGTCCAATCGAGACCATACTTTGTCACAATTGTCTTTAGTTGTTCCCCTTTATAAATGTGTCCAGCAAGTCACCATTAGATCCTAGATGACCACCAGCATGGAACTTTGTTTTAACATTGGACCCTATGGGAAAAACATTCAAAGATCATCTCCTCTGACACAGTGGGCCATACTACATCTAGGTTTATTATCACACTAGAAAATGAGACCCCTTATCATAGAGCTTATTGTCTATGCTACGTTTGGACCAGGTAAGCTACAGGCTCTTGAGAGCCTCTAGTTATCTGAGTTCATGAGCCAAATTGTGCTGCGTTGACCGTAATACTTTGAACTCGAGAAATAAATGACAAAAGTGTCAGTGATTCGAATGCATTATAAAATGTATTTCCATTAGACACCTAGTCACATTTTCTGATTACCGAAACACGTGAAACAGAAAAGCGCGAATATCACTTGCATGTATTTTCTTTGTTCAGGATCGTTTTCAGTTGTCTTTGAGGACATAAATTATTTTACATCGTACCTTATCTCACCCATGGTTTTAATTTTAATTTAATTCCTTCTGTTCATCTATATGTGATTCTTCTTTTTCTTTTCTTTGTCGTACTTATGTGATGCATTGCCATTTTTCTTTGAAGTATTCTTTGTTAAGCTCTCACTTACCTGTATAAGGGAAGTTTTTTTAAAGCATTGAATGATTTCTACAAAATGAAAGCCTCTTTAATAAAGCAGTTAATAAGCTATTTCTCACATTTCTTTCCGATGTAATCCTGAGACGTCTTGAAATTGAACTCTGAGACCAACTTTTGCACGATACCATGTTAAATCTTGGTATAATTAGGATTAATTTGTTTTTTTGTTTATTTCTAAAACAACTGATGATTGAAACCAGAAACTTTAGATGTTTATATTGAAGCTCTTAACTCGTTATAATAAATTTACTATCACATTTTGTCTCGAGTACGAAATATATATGTTACAGTCATTTTCTTAAATTAGACGTTTTGTTAAATGACTGAAAATTTAAGGCATTTTAGAAAATGCCTATGAATTTTAGGCAATCTTTAAAATGATTAAAATTTCCATTCATATAATACAATTCCTAGAAAAAACTCCATGCATTTAACAAAATACCTGAAACAGAAAAAAAAATAAATGAAATAAAAAATAAATAAATGCAAGGAAATAAAAAAATTAATTACAAGAAATGTATCATATTTAATACATAAACACCTGAAATAATGAAGGAAAGATAACAGGAAACACTTACATTGTCCCAACATTACAATCACATGTCACAATCAACCAGGGAACTGCACAAGAAAAACAAAAATGACAAAAGTCACACATAGATAAAGATAGGAAATCGAGATAGCCGGACTTGGTACCGGCACTAGGAACAGCCAGCGGTAGGGTTAAACCGATTTATGGGTACCCACACCTCCTCTTTCTCTATTCCGTTTCCTTATAGTATGATGAACATACAAATAAAACCCAATACAGGCAGACCACAAAATCTAAGACCACAATCTTGAAAAGGAAAGAATAAGACAAAACGTAATTTAGAAAGATGGGTCAAGGAGTGATCGCCGCTTAACTGCCAGCTAGGCTCAAGGAGCCTAGTCTGCTGGTAAAACACTGTCGCACTACGGAATGATAATCAAATTCAAAACTTCCCGAAAGGTTTGGTAAAGAATCAATATGTATTTCATTAGACATCGGTAGTATCAGTGAGAGGCCAGTGTAATTGTAAAATCTTCAGGTCATTGGACCCCAAAGCCAATTTTTGGGAAGCATGAAGAATATCCGGTCAATATCCCCTATTACGTAAAGAATGTAAGTTACGTCCCAGTTTTTCTGGATTTTTTTTATCATTTTTTGAAGAGACATAAGTTGTCGAAATGCACATATGCAGAAAGTAAATTCACAGTAACCTCGGTATTTAGTTATTTTTAACAACATTTCCGTAAAAACGAGGGTGAGAAATGCCTACAGTAATAAGTTGTTTCCGAGTCGCATTATATTTAGATACCAAATGTTCATATCTTCTATAGAACTTCTTCAATGTGTTTATCAATCTATGAAATCTGTAACCTTGTTGTGATAGTTTGGATGCGATAGTAAGGTTACATTCATTAAAGTCGTCAAGATTAGATCAGACGCGTGCGAATCGCACCAGTTGAGATATATGGTGCTACAGGAACGTCGCCATCAAGAAAAGGGAAATTAGTAATAGTGGAATCAAAATCGTCCCTTTTATCATAAATATGGAAGCTCAGAAATTTGATAAAATACGAAAAAGAACAATTCTGTCAAAGTAAATTGATTAAATTATTTCAATCCGACATCAAAGAAAATTTTAATTTATTTCTACATAAAAGCACAAAATTACAACAAGAGAAGACAAATTTAGTATTTTTTATTTCGAAAACCTTAGACCAATTTAAAAATAGTGATCACTATTTGAATATTACATATGACTTCAATCTACAGGAAGTTTGAAATTTATTCATAAAAAATATTATTTTGTTATTAATTCATGTTGTAAATCCCGGTTAGAGCCTGGATTGCCGGGATAATTGTTAACAGGTAAATTTTGAGTAATATAAATAAAAAAAGTGTTTTCATCTTTGGTTGAAATCCCAAAGAAAAGCAAAACAAATTTATGGTTCTGTAATATCTCCACCTTAAACAGAGTAGTAGCTGTGTAGGTTGGATTGCCCTATGTATTACCAATGCCTAGCTCTTTCTTTCAACAATTGATGTATTGATTTTACATATAAAATAATGTTATTAGGGACCTTATCTGCAGGAACAAAAACATATTTGTCGTACATGGAGGAAAGTATCTGGCAAAATCGGCAGTTTTGAAAATGGATGATGCTTTAGTTCTCATTGACCCTCGAGGCTGACTGATTTGTTTAAGAATCATGGACCTCACAGCCTTAATCCACTCCGAAAGGGGATCCAGGACCTCATCTTGTCCACGTTCAATCCATTTTCTGGCATACTGCTCTACAGTATCCACAAGGAGTTTAAAATTTTGCTCCGAGTCAATGGATTGTGGTTCATGGAATTTTGGTCCCTTTGCAAGGATTATGATGTGATCACAGGGACGATATATATAATATAAGGTTTATGATGTGATCACAGGGACGACATATATAATGTGAATTTAAACATGAACAATCGGGTGGTTTAGACTTGAGGTCGTCGTTGGTAAGGCTTTGCAATACACGTTTATGGTTGAAAATTTTAGATGCTTTCGGTGAAGTATAGGTATATGAGGTGATTGGAATCGATGTGTCCTCAAAATATGGAGGTATTTTGTTTTTTACATTTTTGTGGTATATCATATTGGCAAGGTTGATGGCATCAAAACCCTTATTAGCAAACTTTATTGGTAGGAATGAACGTAGTTCTTCTACATTTGTCTGTTTTTAACATGGTGGAATAACCTATGTTGACCAATATAAAAGATGACTGCGTCTAACTTGCATAACAGTGAGGAGGATGGATCAGTAAAATGATTTTCTAAAGATTGTTTATACAAATAATCCAATTTAGTAAATTGTAAAGAGTACAATTTTGTGCGAATGTGATACGATCCTAAGGGTTTACAAACGAAAGGAAGTAGGCCCTGTATAGTTACATCATGAAGTGTTGGTTATGTATATTGGCGGTGGCCATGACTTCGTTTCCGTCTAGGATTGTTGTCAGAAAAGAAGATTAAATGTATATCATTACACCAAGGGCTGGATAGATGACCTATACCAAAAATTACAATTACAACAATTACAATTTGCCAGGGAACTACACAAGACAAAAACACAAATTTAAACAACGATAGGAACTTGGGACAACGGGACTTGGTACCGGCACTAGCAAAGGCCAGTGGTAGGGTTAAACAGGTTTATGGGTACCCAAATGTTATCATCACGTAATAACTTTTCAGTAAAGTTATTAGTCTTCACATACCATCCTAAAAGAAGCCCTTAGAACAAACTAATATAAGTATTTTTCCTTAAAAAATTGTTACATAAAACATGTGCATTATTGTTTTATTTCAACTAACATTTTAACAGGGAGGATGGTATCAGAAAAACAGAGAAAACCATCAAAGAACTGGAAAAACTTAAGCGATATTTAATCTACAAAGGTAGCAAAAAAGAGGAGGCAAGTAAAACGGTGACTGGAAGTAATACTGAAATGGTTACTGAAAACACTGAAACATATAGGTTTGTATAAATTTTACGATTTATACCTATTTATATGAAAAAGAAAGGAAATTGGGTAAATGTCAAGCAGACAACATTCCATATCCAGGTTAAAACGACCCAAAACAAAGCATCTAGGGGTCACCGTACGGTCTTCATCACAGTGATTAACCTCACACCATATAGCAAGCTATATATTTTATTTTAATATGTGTTATAGAAAAAAGAAGGGAAACGGGGAAGGTGTCAAAGAGACAACGACCCAAATGGGAGTAATGACAACACAAAGCCACCATAAGATCTTCAATGAACGGTGAGAAAACCCCAGTATGCATGTTAACTTGCATATGATTTTCTTTTGAAATGCTGTTTAATTTTGTGCACATGAATCTTTTTAATATAGTCGTACACAACTCTATGTATTAGAATATGTTTTACCCGCTAACAAAATTCATATCCAGAAGACCCAACAAGTTATATTACTATGCACATATTTTGTTTAATCTCGCACAAATATTTTGAATGACTTTAACTCATAATAATATAATTCTTTTGTGCGGTAAACTTTTGAGCGCTTAACAGATATAACCCCATTTATACTGAAGAGACATAAGTTGTCGAAATGACCAACTGTCAAACCTAAATAACAGTAACTTCTGTATTTTTTTATTCATTACCAGTGCTTAATGGACAGTTAATACGTTCACGAGAGATCTGTGGTCCAGTTCAGAATATGTTATTCATTACAAGTGCTTAATGGACATCTAATACGTTCACGAGAGATCTGTGGTCCAGTTCAGAATATGTTATTCATTACCAGTGCTTAATGGACAGTTAATACGTTCACGAGAGATCTGTGGTCCAGTTCAGAATAATGCTGAACATAGAAAAATATACAGACTGAGGGAAAACTATATGATTTACTCAGTCTTTTTGCAAAATGTATGCTTCTTTGTAAATAGAAGGAGAATGAATAATCTATTCGTTGCTTTTAAAAGTGCTACCATGTCTATATGTAATTTCTACTTTTCTTTACATTGCTGACTATACCAAAATATTCTAAATGTCTAAATTTTCCGGATTTTGTGGGTAAACATTGTGAGGGGGTAAATTTCGCGCTTAGATATATCAAATTGTTTTTATTCAGGCGAAACTATTGTGTGGTGATAATGGTATGGATTGTCTTTCGTTTATTGTATTATTAATATATTAAGATATTATGAAGCTGTAATTGCCCTCCTATTGATTTAGAAATAGAATACCTGAAATACTGTGTTATTATAGAAAATAATCCCACCTGTATTGCAAAAAGATATAATTCATAAAAAGTGGCAGCAGCTAAAGCATGCAGAAATATGATGTAAAATTGAAAATAGTTTCTGTATATAGTGTTTCAAAATATAAAGTAAATAATGGGACGTGTCTTACATATTGGTGCACTTAATTAAATCATTTCTAATATCGCATGGTTCTTAAAAAGCTTTATCAGATACAACATGTACAAATTGAGCTCACCTTTGTGGTAAGTACAGAGCTGGTCGGGGCTCATTTTGCTGTAGTTATAATCTTAATTGTTCAGACAGAACGTTTGGCATTTCTGGTTCATTCTTACAGGAAAAAAGGATATATCATTACAATTGTTCTTTAATCAGTAATAAATTATACAACTCGTATATACTTACTGATATCCCTCCAAAATTCCGAGACCAGCAAAGGCTTACATTTTGACTTTAATTAGTTTTTCTAATTAAATTGATGTAATGACCATTTAGAAATATGTTCTAGTCTTAGTAAGTGCACTTTGATCGTTATTTGGTTGCAATAAGTCCTGGTCCCTCTTTTTTTAAACAATGGAAGTCAATAAACATGTAGACATTCTGAAGACAAAATAGCCAAAAAAATAAACTAGTATGGCATGTATTTGAAATTGATTCATATCATTCTTGAATCATGATATTTATAGATGCAGTATGTAAATTCATAATTCTTGGTGGAAAGAAATATTCATGGTAACTACAATAGGATGAAGAGCAATAATATGTACGTATATTTTCTTCACGGGTTTGACATTTTTGTCATCTACATCTTTAAATTTCCTCCATGTTCTATTTTCTGTTGTATGACTACAGGGATACCAAAGAAAACGTTTACAGTATTACAGCAAACGAAGTTAATATGATCAAGACATCGAAAGTAATTTTTGGCCATGGTGGACAAAATTCTGATGATAGTATCGAGTGCAACAGTTTACAACACAATGTAGAAAGAGGGGAATTTATGCCAACACAAAGGTCAGTTCATTTAAACAGTTCCTTGTAGACATAATTTTTAAAATAACAGTATTTCTTACAAGTACAACTGATGTTTCATTATTTCGCAAATAAAATAAATTAAAGAAATAGAATAAAATAAGTGTAAATGAAAATTAATCTGTCAGTTGTCTTTGCCTTTATAAAGGTTGTGTCTTTCTATTTAGTGTCTTTTTTGTTTCGATTAAACAGAAGATAACAGTAAATACCTACAATGGCCGAAAATTACAATCACATGCGCAACAGTCATTCAAAAAAAAAAAAAAAAAAAAAAAAAAAAAAAAAAAAAAAAAAAAAAAAAAAAAAAAAAAAAAAAAACAGACAAGACAAACAATAGAATACAAAAGCCAAACGTAGATAACTATGTTTCATTTTTCTTGTAAAAAGTATTTTCATATTTATGCTTAGAATTTCAAATCAGATACGTACATCTATTGATAACTTAACAAATTGTAACATGGAACTTACATGAACATTTATTGATAACCTATATTTAACTTGAACGCCAAGATAGAGTTCTAGGGATCTTGACTTTGGACCTTCACCTCATTTTTAAGTCACTTTGTATTTAAATTTTTTTTTCATTGATAATCGTTTTTATGCTACATGGTTTTGAAGTAAAGAGATCAGACATCAAATTTGATTTCTGTCATTACTTTTGATCAGTTATACATTTTCAACGTTCTAGGGCAAAGTCACTTACAACCATTGACTTTAACATTTATTGATTTTGTGGTTCCTTAGAAAAAAATATCACTTTAGAACTAAAAACGTTTTATTTGTCCTCTATCAGTTTTTAATCATCTTTTAGTTAATGGTCTTCTAAACATAAAGATTTTATCTGTACTGAAGAGACATAAGTTGTCGAAATGCGCATACGCAGAAATTAAATTCACAGTAACTTCGGTATTTAGTTATTTATTACCACTGGGTCGATGCCACTGCTGGTGGACTGTTAGTCCCCGAGGGTATTCACCAGCCCAGTAGTCAGTACTTTGGTGCTGACCCGAAAGCCGATTCTATTTGGAATCTTACAATATCTAATTTTTTTTGTAAATTTTGTTGAAATCTAAGGAGTATCTCCCTCATGCAAAGCTCTGTCCTTAACTGATTTTGCCTTTTCATTTAGATCATATTGGTTATTTGTTCTCTATCAGTTTTTAAACATCTTTTAGTTTATGGTTTTCCAAACGGTTATATTTTAGATGCACTGAAGAGACATAAGTTGTCGAAATGCGAATATGCAGAAATTAAATTCACAGTAACTTCGGTATTTAGTTATTTAAAAACATATAATTTGTTTACTACATATTTTAAGTGATTAATTAATTTTCGATTGTATACTGGAATTTGACATTTATCAATCACTTTTGGTCTTTTTTTATAACCAATATGTTGTTAATTGTAAAAAATAGCATACGCATTTGATATTACTAATATTTTGCTTTACCAGATACATATCTTACAGATGCTTTATACGTTGTTCTGAAATATAAAAAGATTTAAATATAGGGAAATATAGCAGATAATGCTTACCCTTCCGGAGCACCTGATGATACCTCAGTTTTTGCAGGGGTTCACACTGCTAGTGCTTTGTTTTTGTGGCGTTCTTGTTTATTTTTATTATGTTTTGTCTTTGTCATCCTGTCTCAATTCGGGTTGGATATGAATTGCTGTGATTTTAGAGTCATTTTTACTTCGGTATTCGTTTGCTAATGTATTATGAGATATTTTACTCATTCAGAGCATATCTGATATTTTGCAACTGAACATAGACATCATATGCGTTTTATCTTCCTCATGTCAACTGAAGTTACAAGAACAATTTTTCGCTATTTTCCATTGTAAAAGAAGCTTGTGTTTGTAAAATAACATTGTTATCTATAAATGTAGTGTATAAATATGTACATCTATTTAAAACCGCGGTTGCACAATTCATATTAATTAATAAAGTCTCTATTGATATTTCTATTGTTTATATCAGATTTCAAAACAAGAAAATGTGTTTATGAAACACGGATGCTCGCCGACAAATGTATCGCAATAGATAACTTTGGCCAATCATCAATGGAATTAAGTTCCTTGTCACTGAATTGGGATGGAATTACAAGAAGTACTGTTACAGATGATTATTCATTAAATATTTGTTTAATGGACGCAAACCAAAATTACCCAACTAAAGTCGCTGAAGCAAAAAATATTGGTCAGGTTATAAAATAAACCATGAATTATGCAGTACTCAAAATGGTTATTTATTTCATTAACCACCAAATTGCTTATAAATTCGCGTAATGCAAAAATTTAACAAAGTCAATCAAGTGTAAAATGTAGGTCTAAGTCAACGAATTGTTTAAGAATTCGGAAGTTTTCACCAAGATGAGTCATTTCATTAAACACCATAATGTTATATTGTGTAGTTGTATAGAAATGGACTTAAGGATGTACCCTGGTGAGGAGCCAAAATTTTAAAGTATTTAACTTTTTTTCAAACGTTGATTTTTGAAATGTTCTTATCCTATAAATTCAATATATAAAGAAAAATTCATAGGTTGCTGTGCAAATTTTTTTTTGCTACAGATGTTTGAAAGTGAACATTTTTAGGCATTTTTGCCCATTTTTTACTATTTTCATTGAAAAAATATAGCCTACAGTATTCAATTTTTTCTCATACTTTCTGGAAAGCTGTAAATAGAAGAAATGAACAAATTCAGCCCCCAAAAATTATATGTTGGTGTTGATATAAGAAAGTTTTGTCCCATTTTCATGCTTTTAGGGGCAATATCAGCATTTCCGTATTTCCCTAAAAGTGGAGATTTTCTATATTTTTTAAACAGGTAATGGTTTAAACTTCATTTGTTTTGTGATTTTTATTGCAAAAATATATATCACTATTTTTAAGAAAGCAAAAATAAATCTTAAAAGCATATTTTTTTCAGAAAATGGCTTTTTTTCTAACCCAACCCCTATTTTGTAAAAATTTGTCATGAACCCAACAGCCAATTAGGGCATTAATCTTCAATTTGAGATTACTCTGAAACCACTTGATAGAAATGAATAGTTTTTTGACACAATTTTAAGATAAACATCAATTTTGTTAATCCATTGCTATTGTACATAAAATATAAATAATTCTTAAGTTATTTCCAAAGGAGATTTTAACGAGACTGAAACCTCACTAGAATACATCCTTAAAACACAAAATTTACCGAAAGTCACTCAAGCGTAAAATGTAGGTCAAAGTCACAAAATTGTCCTTGATTTGGATAGCATCCAACAAGGTAATTTATTTGATACAACACCATAGTGATATCATGTTTAGTTGTTGAGAAATTGACTGAAACGCAAAATTTAACAAAAGTCACTCAAGCGTAAAATATAGGTCAAAACCATTTAATTCGTAATGATTTGAGTAATACTTATTAAGATGATTCATTTGATGAAAAACCTCATTCTGTTATGATGTGTAGTTGATGAGAAATTGACCTTAAGGCAAAATTTAACAAAAGTCACTCAAGCGTAAAATATAGGTCAAAGCCACCTAATTCTCAATGATTTTAGTAGTACTCGTCAAGGCATTTAATTAAATGGAACATCATTGTCGTATGATGTGTAGTTGTTGAGAAATGGACTTATTGCAGTTGGAGTTAACATTTGTGTTATTGTCTCATGTTCATTTTCTCCATATCCTTTCGTTAAATATTAAATGCAAAATTTAATAAAAGTCACTCAAGCATAAAATGTAGGTCATGGTTCCCTAATTTTTGGTGGATCTAGTAGTACTTACCAAGGTGCATATACTGGTGTAATAATATTAAAATATTACAAGAGGTTACCAAAATTTGGACCTAAACGCAAATCTTAACATCGGAACGACGGACGTACGTACGTACGGACGGACGGATAAGGGTAAATCTATATGCCCCTTCCACTTCGTGGCGGAGGATAATAAAGCTCATGCTTTAAGGAAAGAATTACCTTTTTCCATTCACTTTTAATATACATGTGTTTCCCTTACATATTATAAAGAGTTTTTTTTCTCTTAAACATAGATAAAAATAGTTTTACTGAGCCTAAACTTCCCAATACATACGATATTTTCTATATTCATTGCAGTTAGCAACAAATGCAAGTAACATACACGATGGCCAAGCAAGCTGTATGGCATCTGTCTCAATTGTTAGACAAGTAATCATGTGCCCGAGTGAGAAAGTAAACCTTTAGGCAAGGGGGGGGGGTGTCACATTGTATCGTACATGTTCTTGTCACGGTTCAGCTGAAATATTGTTCAGTGGTCGCTTACCTTCCCTCCTATATCAATCCTACTGATGCATCAGTATGTTGTATCTTATAAAATGAACAATAAAAGGACACTTTTATAAATTAAACGGTGATGATTTCTATTATGGTGGCAGTTTTTAATTTGAACATGTATATATTTTAATTGATATATATATAGCTGTTTTAATTGCTTATATCGATTTGGTTCCAAAAAATGTATTCGACGATGCCGATTATGTAATATTAACAATCTCTATTATGAGAATTCAAGGACGTAAGAATATCAGCGGATTATCTTAAAAATTAAAAAAAAAACAATGGTTTATTATAGAAATGTTTTGTCCAAGCTGTTAAAATGAGAAATCAGTGAAGTGTTAAAAGAAAATAAAAGTCAGTTACAGACATCTATCTACAGAAAAAAGAGAATAAAGTATATACATCTTTGGGTTTGTGGACGTTTGATTTTATCTGCACTGAAGATACGAAATCGGTTGGAGTGGCTATCTGCAAAAACTAAATTTACTTTTACTTCGGTATTTAACTATTCATAGGAAGAAAACCTTTTCGAGACTAAGCAGGTTGACCCTAATACAACTCGGATTGGATCTGCTACGCATGTTATATTGTTTTTAGCACTGAAAAACGTATCTGACAAGGCATAAAAGTCAACATATGTAATGATAAAATCTGCCTTTTTGTAGTAATTATATTGTTAAGGACTAGCGTGCATGAGAGATAAAATCCGAATAGATATATTCGTTAAATGAATAATTGGATAGCGCAGGATGATACAAGTTGATAAAAAAGAATTATTTCAGGCTCAAACCACAATTAAACAAATTCTTGTCGCCAAAGATTCTGATTCAATAGTGAATGAAAGACATTATATTGTATATATATTTCACAAGTGTATCTTACAACTGTATATTTTAAAGTGTAATAATTGTGGATTTTCTTGATTGTTTTAAAGCACCTGCCAGTCGACAGATGATAATGAGACAGTGATGTCAGTGGAAAGGTCGTCTAATATAACTAACGCCAGATCAGTGTGAGTAGCTATATGTTAAAAAATTAACGCATGGAAATGCTATTGTTTCAGATTCAGATTCAGATTCTGATCAGTTTCATCCTTCCTCAATCTCTGTTTTTTACGGCCATATGTTGTTTCGTTGACACCCTTCTTCCATTGTTTTGACTTTATTAAAAGATATTATTATGTTGTACCTTTCTAACGTTAAATCACTTAATCAACTGAAGTTGCTTGTTTTTATTTGTAATTTTGAACAGTTGACCATGTGACCGTAAAACATATCTAGAGACACTTGAAACATGCGTGCAGTAATGTCACAATTGCGAAATATTATATATGTACAATGAAAATATATTAATTCAAGCTATACTCAAGAGAGATATAACTAAAAAAAATTCAACATCAGGATATGGTGATATCTATAATTTAGAAGGCTCCCATTTACACGGGAAACCCACTAGCGGGGTACAACTGATTGGGTCAAACAGTATATTGTACATGAAATGTATACAACGATACATTGTATATCGTATAAAAAGATATATACAGACCACAATGGTACTAAACACCTACACACATAGAGGAACAACTTGAGAAAATACAATAAACTGATAAAGATACCCTTCAATTCTTTCGTGTGAATTAAATAAATTATATTTGCTACCGTTTTGATTAAAAATGCTTTTGACAACAAAGAAATAAATATTAGTATTCATATTTAGATAGAGTCACAAAGTATTTTATCATTTTAGAACACCAGAGAGAAATATATTCAACATCACAGCAAGGAGAGTTAATATAATGGACGATTCTCTTGTCAATATAGAAAGTACTTCAAATATATGTACAGTGCCTCAAGAAACCAACACTAGCAGTTTAAAATGTGAGATTAAAGAATATTTTGACAATCTTTTTAAAACAAAAAGAGAATATTAAATGACAAAATAAATATGAAGTTTAGATTCTCTTTCCTTTAACAGCCAATTGCAACTACACAAAGCCTGAAACAAAGCGAGGTTCAAATTCGAATGCAAGAACGGGATCTACTTGACAAATTCTTAAATTTTTGTTTCATTTTTTTATATGACATTAGATTCTTAGTACCTCAGATGTACGTTCTCTATTCTCCACTAGCTCTTATACACTTGCGTACAGCCACAAATCACTATCGAAGCCAAATGTATAGGGAGTTGAAATATCTAGAATCAAACATCCAAAAACATTGTCGGTATTTTCGAGATCAGTCGGATATAGACCTTTCCACTCTCTTATCTTAAATCAGTGATTTAGCCAATCATATCTGTAGAATTTTACACGTGAGTAAACAAATAATTACAGCACATGTGGTCGGACATAACCTCGGTCAAGCTTTCTTATCATAACACTACAATGTATAGGGAATTTTAGAAAAAAATTCAAGATAGATAAAAAATATGTTGTTTTGATTGATTTTATTGAAATTACAGTTGTTTAGATGGATTTTTCAATAAATGCTCTAAATAATTCTAACCTTTAAAGCATAAGAAATTGAAAGAAAGACTCTTTATGATATACCAAGCTCTGATCTATCAATTCCTTGTAAATAAAATTATTAATTTTAATTACAGCTATTGACCATGCAATTTATATTTTGTCTTTAAAAATGTGTTTGAAACTGGAATTAACGTACAGAAATATTTTGCATACATAAAAAATAATGAAAACAAAAATAATAACATCTTACATGTAGCTTGTTTGTGATATTTTTTAACCTTCACTAAAAACAATTAAAAGGGTAGCTTATTTCTAGATAAAACATTCAATCATTTAATGTAACTTTTTATTATAAGAGTACATTACGTAAAGTCTCTTGCATTATTCCCTTTTTATATTGGTTTTCTTTCAGATAATGTTTTTTAGAAAGTGAAAACTGTTATAAAAAACTATAAAAACAGTAATGGGAATTTTTAGAACATGCAATGTAAATGCTATAATGCAACAAAACAATAAGTATCATG
>MJUU01056572.1:31694-50264 GCA_002080025.1 Modiolus philippinarum
CTATTGTTTACACATTATTTGCTATGAAAACAGTTTAATATATATTTATTTACATGATTATTCAGCTGATAATGATAAGATTCTGATTTGTAAGATAGCTTAAATTGGATTAATTAGTTTCTTACAAGTAATTATATTCACATTTATTGCATACCAGTAATTAATATATTATTTTAAAAAGTTTTATTTATTAATGAATTACTAACACATCTTTGCTTATATATTCAGTGATTGACATTATTGTCTACAGAGCTTTGAAAAATAAACTTCTTTTTCATTTTCAACACTAATAATAAACCAGGAGCAAAAAGGAACCACTAGGTTTTTTAATATCTCCAATATATATTTATTTTATTCTGATATCAAAAGAAAAACTTTAGGATGAAACATTAATAACTTGTAATATCCGCCATTTTCTTGATGGCTTGACCTAGCCTGCTGAGTTACCATGTGTTGCTATGGAGGGGATGGGCTTATCAGTAATAGTGGAAAGGTGTATTTTCGATTTAAAGTTATCTTTATATTGTGGATTGATCAATGAAATAAAATTTATAAACCTGAAACAGAACTTTAATGAATGTTTCTGTACATATAAATCTGGTTTAATACCAATAATAGAAGACATTATTTATTCCTCTGAATTTTATTACTCTTTATTGAGGGGGCCGACACCGACCTGCCGTCGGATGTGGGGTTTCCTCACTGTTCACTGAAGATCTTATGGCGGCTTTGAGTTGTTATAACTCCCTTTTTTGGTCGTTGTCTCTTTGACACATTCCCCGTTTCCCTTCTTTTTTTCTATTAGCTGAAACAATGGCAGTAGAATACCGAAGGAACAAAGGAGTGAAATTTACAAAAATCGAAGTTCAAAGACATGGCCAAAACAAGAGCGCAGAAAACAATGACGTTAGACACAGAAAACCATGACGTTAGACAGATACAAAGCACAGAAATAGAAATTACAACATTAAAAACAAAGGCACTCACAGTGTGAATTCCAGAGTGAGTCAGTCCGGGAAAATGTCAAAGTCGGTAGTCAAATTCGGAAAGACGTGAATCTAGCTGAAAATGTCCACTTCCATTTGTAATACTTACACGTCATATCTTTCAATGTTGTTATGGTGACGGCCATAGAATTTCTTGAGGGATGAAATTAACATAGGTTTAACAAATCCCCGACTAAGCAGCCTTTGGGACAATGTTTTTGCTCTGTTCAAAAAATAACTGTACAAACTACACGTTCGACAGTAACGAATCAACTCTGAAATGTACACTCCATAGGCTGGAGAGGTAGGTTTAGTGCTGATAAGAAAGGGAAAGTGAAAGTGGCACAATGAGTCCAATAAGTGTCACTAAATTCGGAAAATATGTTGTTAATTATAGACGTAGGGAATACGACGATATCATCCTCTTGATGCTTTTTGTTGTAACCAGTAATGCTAAACATAATAACGACATCCTTACCTAGCACCAAAAATGAATAATTATTCACAAATTTTAGTACAAAGTGACAGATACATTAAATACTGACCCACTTATATAGAGCAGTATAGATTGCATAAATACTGACGCACTTATTTAGAGTAGTATAGATTGTAGAAAAAACCCCATGTTTAACACCGTTGCAGTGGTAAAATGTAGTTGAAAACAGATATTCTGACAAATCTTAAGAACTTTAGAAAATCCACATTTATTTCACCACACTTTATAAATTTGCTTTATCATAATATATTTTAAGGTCATTTTACCTCACATGACTCAAAGGGTAAGTGTGAGATATTACCGTCACTTAGCGTCCATCGTCCATCCGTCAGTTAACTTTTCATATTTCATCAACTCCTCTGAAAAAACTAAAGCAAATTCAAGCAAACGTTACAGAAATGATGTACTGAAAGTCCTGTACAAGGATTGGTCATTTCGTTCCGATCCAATACCAGAGCAGAACTTATAATTAGCAATGGATTTTATAAATAAAATATCCTTTTCATCAACTCGTCTTATAAATAAAATTTCCTTTTCATTTGAACCCAATGAAGCAAATTCAAGCAGCAGATGCTTACTCTACCTGTAGGCCTGATCTCACCCATGGATTTTAATTGGGTCCGTGTTGTTCATTTGTGTATGTGTGTGTGTGTCTTCATTTTTCTTTCCTGTGCCGTACTCATGTTGTGTCTCTGTTTCTTTGTTGTTTCCGATGTTGCAATTGTCCTCGGATTATTCGTTTTGAATTGACGGTTCGGTTCCCACTTATTTTTCAGGAATGATGTATGGAAGGTCCTTGACAAAGATTGCTCATTTCGTTGGGATATGACAAAACACATGCATTGACGCCAGTGCGGAGCTTATATTTTAACATTGGACGCTATGATAAAAACATAATTTTCATCAACTCTTATGAAGGCACTTAAGAAAATTTTCATCAAAACTTTACAGGAATGATGTATGGAAGGTACTTTACAAAGATTACTCATTTCCTTCCGATCCCGAAAAAAAACATGGCCGCCAGTATGAAACTTACTTTGACATGGGACTTTATGTCAAAACATCTTTTGTTTTGAAATGCCTCTACCAAGTCAGGACCATTGCAGTTGACAATTTCTCCGGCGATTTCTACTTGATTTGTTTATTTTCCAATGGACTTCCGCTCTTGACAACTCTATTTGGTAATTTTGTTATTAATCCCATTTCATCATCTGCCAATAACATATTTAAGCATAGGTCCGCAGCATCCTCTGAGCTTGGAATATGAGTCTTCCTAACAGAGGACCCCGAGGTAACCCCGGGATATAGAAATAGGACCTAGTATCTCCGGCTTGCGGGGTGTGACCCGTCCTAAACGGAGGCTGACCCCCGAGGGTCCCGGGATATAGAAATAGGACCCATTCCGTGGTTGTGCGGTATTGATAAATACACAACCCATCTTTCGGATGGGATGTAAACTCAGGTCCACGTGTTATAAGAAACGCCACGCTTCCTGCACGTTCTTGTAGCAAGCTCTTTTGGGGTGGTCCGTAGGTGATCGGCTACAAGGCTAAATTCCCCGCCCTTGACGATTTCACCCTACTTTTCCAGTGACAGTCAGAATTTCCCGTCCCATGGCCCTTTCCATACCCCAAAGTGATTATTTGTTAACAAACTTGTTCTCGTCTTGATATAGCTGAAATATTGCTGAGTAGACGTTAAACAATATTCAATCAATCAATCATATTTAAACAAATTTAATTAAGCTATACTGTAATGATGAGGGAAGGAGCCATTACAAAAAAAAAAATGCTCTTGTCGTTATGATGTGACAAAAACATGGCGGCCGACACAGAACTTGTTTTAGCCTCGGATCCCATGGGAAAATTATAGCGTAGGGCCTTTACAAAGATTGCTCATGTAATTATAATCAAACAAAAACATGACTTCAGCGCAGAACAAAGTATAACATTGGCCCTATTGTAAAATCATGTTTTGTTCATCTTCTATGACGCCCCAGCAATTCAATTTGAACCAAACTTTATAGGAAAGTTGTATGGTAGGTCCTTCACAATAATTGTTTATCCTGACAAAAAACAAGGTAGCGAGCACAGAACATTGAACCTGATATTCTTTTCTAGTGGCGGTACCGTCCTGCTATCTCGAGTTCCTATCATTTTCTTTGTTTGTCTTTTGTCATTTGAATGTTTTTCTTGTGCAGAAATCTGTAAGATTGTGGCATGTGATTGTAAGTTTCGACAATTGTAAGTATTTCCTGTTATCTTTTCTACATTAATTGTCACAATTGTTTTAAGGTAGATAGACACTGTTGCGCTGCGCAATTCAATCGCGCATTAGAAAAATAAAGAGTCGGATACGGGTTAGTTTTGATTTTTGGGCCGGAACAGTAATTTGACGGCTTTTCCTTTGTGACGTCATAATTGAATGACAGATGTCAAACGTCATATTTCGTTCACTTTGCCGCGAATTAACCCCCTTTTCCCGTAAATAATGTTTAATCCGGAAACTTTGTAAAATATTTCCGTTAAAAGCATGGTGACATATTAATTTTTTTATTGTAACCAATAAATTACATCATAAACTATGTGTTCACAGAAATACATCAAATTCTCATGGATAAAAAGTTAATTTCTATTAAGCTAGAAATTGCCTTTCCATAATTTTTCCGTGCATTCTATGCAAACTTGGTTGAAAAAATGGCTAAAAATGAGCAAACTTTGAACTAAATTCTAGAAAAAGCAAGCATGGTGACCCATACTTGCAGCTGTAACTGAACATACCCTATATGTGTAAGTTTTTGAGACAGTAATTTGGCTGTACAAATTACAGGCATGGCAATAGCTTATGAGTTGTGAAATGAAAGCTCCATATGCCAGAGATGTGGAAATATTACTGCTAAAAAACGGGAAGTTCACTATATGAAAGTCGAAATCATCACGCTTGTCGTAAAATTTGTTTTCAAACCTCCAGAGTTGTCAATGTAGAGGTAAAGGTCCAGGAATGATGCTGATGATGGTGTATCAGTGGTCTCTTTAATTTCGAGTTCATTTGGGTATATAAGATGAAGGTTTTCCTTAAATATGGGATTGTTAAATGAAAGAACATCAGCTATATAACGGAAGCTGATATTAAAGGATGTAGCTAGCTTAATGTCTTTTTTTCTCAACTAGCCCTTGCTTCATACGAATAGGGAAACAAATCTGCTAAAAGTGGCACACAATTAGTAATCATATGTATCCTTATTGTCTGCTGGAAAACTCTTCCTTCAAATTCTACAAATAGGTAATCAATCAAGAATTCCAGCATTGCAATACATTCTCCTTTGTATACGTTTTGTGTGAACCAGTGTGATGTTTAACAAAATAGGCCCCATATTTACCTATCACTAAATATGAATATCATTTTTTCACCCTTTTTAGTACAGAGAGACTGATGTATTAGATCCCAGACTACTGACTTCAGCTTATTATATTGAAGAGTTGTATAGAATGTAGAAAAATCAAATGTTTTGACACTGAAGCAGTGGTATAGTTCAGTTGAAGATAAATATTGAAATAAGTTTTTCAAGTTCTTTTTTGAATCCACAACTGATTCACTCCACTTGTTCAGTATACTCTATTACTATATATTTTTTCGACTGCAGTAAGTAATGAAGTAAGGAGCTTAGAAAGGTGTTCTTTTTTACATTTGAAAGACCCAGCAATGTATCTCTGTGTGTAAGGGCATTTGTGTAACTTATGCACCCAGTAGATACAAGGCATGTTGTTGTTCTCATTCAAATTGATACAAAGAAGACAAACCGACCTGTGATTGTTTAGTATGTCCTCCCTTGGTATTGGAGCGTTTGTATGTGGGATTGCCAAATGAATTGACAATGCCCATCTATGTAGTGCCTTTTGCAGATAAATGTGATGTTGGTTTGGGCCTTATCAGCTGGTAGAATTACATAATTGTCACGGAGAAAGGACAATGTTTTTCTACACCGGGATCCTCGAATATAAAAAAGAAGTGACAAGTTGTTTCATTATACTAATTATATTTAAAGATTTTATTGCAAATGACACATTTCATTATTACGTGTAAGATAATGTATGCATTTATCGCTGAACCACAGTTGGTAAACAATAGATAATCTGAAAAGCAGTCAAAATATATATATACCATTTAAAACTTTAAACTTTTTACATTTATGTGTGATGAAATTCTATATATATATCAACTTTTGACCTTGACATTTTTAGATGTAAAACTAATCACCTAATTTTAATGATAAAGATCTTAAATACCTATGTCTTACCCTTTTCGAGAAAATTGCTCCTAAAAATATATCAAAATTTTCTAAGGGTATAGCTTGTAAACGATTCAGTCTAGAATTTTAGGCCAAATGTACCGAAGTTCCGTCATACCCAAACAAAGATTTTTTTCATAAAACAACAATACTCATTTTACCATGAAATAAAAGGGACAACAGGAAACACCTACAATGGCTGATAATTATAATAACATGCCACAATCTGCTAGGGAACTACACAGGAAAAAAAACACAAATAAAGACAAAAGACAAACGTAAACAACGATAAGAAGGCCGGACTTGGTACCCGCACTAGCAAAAGCCCGCGGTAGGGTTATACCAAAACCTCCCCTTTATCTGTCTCGTTTCCCTATATTAAAAAGTAAGGAAATGAGGTAATTGTCAAGGAGACAATATCTCATATTCAGGTTAAAACGACCCAAACAAAGCATCTAGGGGTCATCTATAGTTTAGTAATCATACAAATAAAACCCAATACAGGTAGACTACTAACTCCATAACCATAATCTTGTTTAGGGCGTTAAAATAACCCAAAATGAAGGGTTGGATCAGGAAAAGATGCCATCGTCTATTTACAATGCTCAACAGCTCCGTCAATTTTATACCATTGTAGCTGTAACCCCTTTCCATTTTGTGATTACAGATGGAAGGAAAACTAGAAAAACAATCTTCCAAAAACAACAGGATCTTTCCGACTTCTGAGTCGTGAAAGACTTAAATACAATACACTAAATTCAGGCAGCATGCAAGGTGTAATTGCTTAATAATATTTAACGGGGCATTTCAATTCGGCGAATTTCTAAATAACCAGTTTTTCAATTGGGCCTTTTTAATTTTTCAATTGGGCGGAAAGGTTTTAGAAGTAATATAAAGTTACAATGCTCCTAATTAGTCATCTCTAAGTCTGTTTTTGAAAGACAAAGTAAGAAACAGTGCTCATTTTACTCTGCTTTTAAAACGGTGCTTGCATATAATTTGATGTCAATTTTAGAACGATATCTTTTATCAAATTAATGATATAATGAAATTGCAGTAAAGATTTGTCATTTTAGTTTTGTTTCCGAGAGTTTTCGTCTAAAAATACCTTCTTCGTTCGATAATATTGAATTGCAACCTTGAAAAAAAAAACACTTAAAACGGCGATTATATCAAATAACTGAAAAAAACACATGGAACTCGGCATAGATGTGACCACAGTTCTGACTTGCTATGTGCATTTTTTAAAGATTATTTCATTTATCTTTTTACTAGTAAATCACAGGAAATCCGCCTATTTGAAAAAAGTGAAATCCGCCCAGTTGAAAATTTTTTTCTGCCCTATTGAAAAACTTTTTCCGCCCAATTGAAATACAAATCCGCCCAATTGCAAAACTACCATATTTAACACTACACTCAGGTAATTTGTCAAATTTGACGTAACCGATGAGGTAAACGGATCGCATTTGTCGACTTTCTGATACATCGGCAAACGAATACCGAAGCAAGAACAAGGAAAGGGGACATTCTAAAATCATAAATCCAAAATCATGGCAATTCACAGCAACACGAACTGAGACAGTATGACAAAGACAAAACAAACAAAAATGAACAAGAACGCCACAAAACTAAAGCACTAGCAGTGTGAACCCCTATAAAAACTGAGGTATCATCAGGTGTTCCGGAAGGGTAAGCATGATCTGCTCCACATGTGGCACCCGTCACACTGCCAGTGAAAAGTCCGGTTTTGTCACAATCGGTGTTAGTCAGTCTGGTAACAAACTCTGGATCTACCCAAAAATATCTGTTCTCATTTGTGAAACAGAAACATTGTAATGGTCTGTCAAATCGTGGTGACGACCGTAAAACGTCTGTAGTGACAATTGCAACAGCGACTGAACATACCCTTGATGTATAAGTTTTTGAGACAATAATTTCGCTCTGTTGACAAAATCGCTGTACAAACTACAGGCACGACAATAGCGAATATCTGACATATGTATAGAACATGTATGTGTTTCTTGGTGATAAAATGAAACAGAAATATCCCAACTGGTATAGCAGAGAGTTTCATTCTACATTTAATACAAATTAACGAGTTTTCTGTTTGGTTAAGGAACATAATTCACTTATGAAATATAGACATGCTTTCATTCATGAAATAAGTTAATCGTTCATGTTTCACAAATAATCAGTAATTGTTTTTCTCATGCAGAACTGACAGGGATTTGGCAATGCCAACAGGTATACCTTGCGTTCATATCATCTTGGTCGAATAAGTCAAGGTCGACTCTCTTACAGTACCACGTAGATTTTAATGTTTGTTATTACATTTTTAAGATGACCTGCCGTCCTTCCTTATTTCAAATCTGATATATCTTGGGGGGGGGGTAAATTCATTCTTATCCCTTTATCGACAGAGCATATAATACGTTTTTATTTTATAGTTTCATAGGTTTTCTTCTCCCACTCTGTTTCAAAAACATGATTTTGTTTCCTCACTTGTTTAACATATCAACAAACATTATATATCTAAATGAGTTTCGTCGGATTTATATCTTATCAGACAGATTTTGTTTTGGTGTGGGGGTTAAATCGTTGCGATTCATACGTAGAACAAGATATATAGGCCAAAATTATCAATGGATAAAATTGTATTCAATAATGGGTTATCTACCCGTGAAATGTAATTCTTACAACTGTTTTGATTTTCCCGGAAGTTTTTATCAACTTCAAGCTACTTGAAGCTGTTCGATAATAATTTTATAAAGGTAAATGTAATATAAATTCAAATTTTATTTCAACAAGTAAGAGCTTTGAGGATATATAACAATTAAAAATGTATATAAATTCGACAAAAGTATAATCAAATATTTGATTCATCTCTAAAAAAATTGTCATAACTAGGAAGTGAATAAAGGTGTCAACTTTTAACAATGAAGTATGTGTTTTTGTTGAATTGAAGAATAATGATTATCAGTCTTGTGTTTTTAACCACGACAAACCATTCATAAAATTTTTTATACAAACATTGTCCGTTTTATTAGTTCGCATTTACATGATTTTTAAGGACATATCTTACTCAATGAAAAAATGCAAACTGATGATAGAGGAGATGGCTATTACAATAGTGACAATTGCGGTTAGGCGGATCCAAATTGTGTACATAATTTGTCTGGAGCAAATCCCTACAGTTTTGGAGGAAGAAATATCAGAGATATGCATGGTGTTTTGATATTTTTTTCAGATAACTTATGCCAAAACTATATGTTAACGAACTTAAGTGATCTAACTTAAACGTGAAAAAAAATCTGCCTACAGGGTACCCCGTTGTCTGAACAAGTCTTCTAGTTTTCAAAAGAGGAGTTTTTACTTTGATGATTGATTGTACATTTATAAAAGATGTTCATCGTACTTTGATCTTGATTTTTGATAATCTATGCCAAACATATTAGTCATTTTCAGGTCAAATATCTTCAAACAAGGGAATCCATTTGTCCATAGCAAATCTTCTAAATTTAAAACAGGATTTTTATTTTTTTATTTTGCAAATACTTTGTACATTTAAAAGAAGTGTGCACGGATTTTAACTTTTATTTTTGATAATTTATTCCAAATAATTTTTGCTGGACATAGTAAACTGCATGGGAGGTAACCAATTTCTCCAACAGAAAAGTAGTCTTGAAGACTAGAAATGTTTACTTTGCAAATAAATTGTGCATATATGAGATGTGTGCATGGTTTTTTGATTTTCATTTAATAAATAGAACAGTTTCTATCAAGCATCAAAACATTGTAGATTAAAAGTTTATATTAAATATATTCAGTTGAATGAGTGGTAAGATATACATACTGTCCATATAAAAGAAAATATGATTCCATATCACATTGTCAACTCTCCTGGTTTAATCAACGGACATGATATGTTTGATCTGCACAGATTGTCCAAATGCGCATATGCAGAAAATTGATTAACAGTAACTTCGTTATTTGTTATATATAAGTAAACTAGACGCAATGCTTTACAAACAGGTTTCAGAAACAAACTGAAAGCTAAATCTGTTTTCTTCAGTGCATACAATGATTAAAGTTATATATACATATATGCATAACTTTTTTATCACCTGTAATCACATGTTTTACCAGCAGACTAGCCTCCTTGAGCTAGCCGGCAGTTTAGCGGCGAGCACTCTTTGACCCATCTTTCAAAATTACGTTTTGTTCCCCCATTTTTTCTTTCTAGATTGCGGTCATGGAGTTAGTAGTCTACCTGTATGGGTTTTATTCGTATGCTTATTCTACTATAGGGAAACGGGACAGAGAAAGGGGAGGTTTGGGTACCCATAAACCGGTTTAACCCTACCGCTGGCTTTGCTAGTGCCGGTACCAAGTCCGGCTGTCCCGAGTTCCTATCGTTGTTTATGTTTGTCTCTTGTATTTTTATTATGGGTTTTTTCTTGTGCAATTCCTATTTACTTTCTGGCATGTAGCTATGTTTTTCGGCCATTGTAGGTGTTTCCTGTTATCTTTTTTATTCCATTTTAGAAATGATAATATGCCTGACGTTTAATGTACAAGTTTACTGCTTGTCTGTATATAAAATAGTTGTATAGTTGTATATTGTCATTTAGTTGGAAGATGAACTTAGACTTATTACATAGAGCTCATTAAAATTATTGCAGTTGGAGTTAACATGTGTGTTATTGTCTCATGTTCATTTACTCCATATTCGTTCGTAAAATATTTAATACAGGAAATTGTCTTGTATTTGGTAAAACAATTCCCGTGTTTGAGATGTACATGAGATTATATCTCATGTGTACACTTTGTTTATAACTTTTATCTAAATTTATGTAAATTCTAAAATATAAGGTTTAATTCCCTCCCTTAGCTCTATTTGATTTTTCTGTTTATACGGATTTCGTTTGGTTTTATGCACTTTAAACTTTTTTTCTGAAATTTCGGAATTCCTATGTTTGGGTACGAAAACTGGTGATGAGGAATTAATTTCCGAAATTGCGCTACAGCTCATTAGATTTATTGCAGTGTGAGTTAACATGTGCTTTATGGTCTCATGTCCGTTGACTCCATATCCTTTTGTAAAATAATGATTAAATCCTACGCTTAATCATTACGTAGACAGTTTTTTTTTTTTTTTTTTTTTTTGCGTTATAATGGCAAGCTTTTTTCTCACTTTTGAGACAGTGCAGTTCCTATTTTTAGCGGTTTGAGATTTCCTTGTCTGACACTAGTGCAAAGCAAAAATATCATGTGCAGTTTACCGGCAAATATCATGTTTTGATATTGATATTAGGGTCTGCAGTTCACATCACTCCTTCATAAGTGATCATAAGTATATTAAATCTACGTATGGTGAAATTGTAATTATCGTTTGAAGCATAATTTAACAGGAAAATACCACGTATTTGTATAGATTTTATCTCGTGTGTATTTATTCCATATCCTTTCATTGTTTATCTACGATAGTAATATCTGATCATCAAAAACATCCGGTTTACCATCAAAGTTCTGACTAATATGCAAATACGCGTAGCATTTACTGTTTTAATTGAAATCGTGCATTTTAACAAAAACTGTCATTGAATTGATATCCATGGGTTCTATTTAATGTTCTAAACATGCATTTCAAGCCTATTCAAACGGGCGTTCTACGTTTGCGCCAATTTGCCGTTCATTTGCGCCATATAACATTTGCGCTTGTACTTTTTCTGAAATGTATGTGTCAAAAGCGTCAAAATTACAACAATACATTTGCGCTAATCTCTTGTAATACCATGAAAAATATTTCGGGCAACATTTAAATGTTCCATCTGCAAATATTTCGACATCACTACATAAGAATTCCCAGTTTTTTTTCACATCAAAGGATAGTAATTCCAGTTTCAATGTTATTAGTTAAAACAAAATCTTCATCTTTGCTTCTCATCATACGAATTGTGTCTAAAATACGTTGGAATTCTTCCCGATTCTTTGGCTGGGCCGGAAAAAGTTTCCTTCTTTCAAGATACATGGGCTAACGAACACTGGTAATATCTTCTTTTTGCAAATGTTCTTCGTCAATTTTGCATAATTCTGATGAAATGATCTTGAATGGTCTTTCTGAAATTTGGTCTGGACCCTTTCTTTTACAAGCTGCTCTTATAATTTGCCTATCTAATTTTCTTTGGTCCGTTATGATTTAATTGTACACCTCCAACTTATTTCACCACTTTTCTTTATGAAAGCTTGTCTCAATTTATTTCCATCAACAATAATGACAGGTTTTCCTTTATTAGACTCTATTTTCGTGATAGGAACGTCCATCTTGGCCACCAACTTTTTTTAGATTAAATGGATTGTGACCAAACTTGGAAAGTGATTACATTTGGCGTATGAAAAATACTCAGTACTTACCTATTGTAACAGAAAAGTTTCACATATATACACGTGACGTGTATTTTATTGATATATTTTTAGATTTTTCTTTTATTCTTTATTTTTTTTAAGGTAGATGGGTACTCCAAATTTTTTCCATAGATTTCTTTTATGTTTACGGGAAAGTTTCCTCATTATATAAGCATTGAAATAAAAAAATAAAAAAAGGGGGTCACCGTGCTTGTTTTGAAAATAACTGATATCAAAATAATCAGATATTTCTAATTAATATATAGGGAAAAACAGGTATATTGTTGATTTCTTTAAAACTATTCCATAGATTTCTTTCTACTTTACACATGTGTTAGACCTTTAAATATACTTTCAAAATATATAAAGAAAATGGGGGTCACCGACTTTGTTTTCCTTATAGTTTGTAAAATGTGAATTTTCATAGTGATATCTATGTAAAATATTTTTATCAGGTTATCTCCCTTTTTCAAAAATCCTCTTCCAATTTATTTAATTGTCAAGTTGCCATAACTTGTCTAATTAGATAAAGACATGTGAAATCAAGTCCATGTTGGTCCTTTGCATTTTGTATAATGGATATAATATTGATTGATTCATTACAAATAAAAATATTTGCATATTTAAAAAGCAGATAATACCATAACAGCATAAATAACAAATTCAAAATGGCGGAAGACTACCGATCTACCTTAAATCTTAATATCATTTAAAAGTATATATTATTCACCCTTTTTCTCCATTTATTATAAGTTATCTAAAAGAGAGATAATTTTAAATAAATGATAATATGTAGAATAATGTATAATAAAATGTGTAATTATTATTATTCATTTAATTTGATTTTAGAAAAATGTTAATTGATATTTAAATTTAATTATACATTTAATTTCTTTTTTAATTTTGTATTTTTTACAGGTAAATTGGCGCTTTTGATCGGTAGATATTGGCGCTTTTGATATACCTGAAAATAAAATTTGTGGCGCTTTTGATAATTTTACTAAAGCAGGATTAGCGCAAATGTATGGTGGCCATTCAAACTTGGTCATACTAATATAAACAACAACAACAACAACAAATAGTTTATTAAAGTCTCACTTCTTACATTCACATTTAAATCATATACATAAAATGGTTAAAAGTACAAAATAATTTAATGCACTCATAAAAACCATCTTAAAATAATGTAAGAACATCTCTATACAGAGTTATGAGAGACTATAGAATATATATACACTTAAAAATAAACCTTTCATAAAATTTAAAAAAAAATAAAAATAAAATCAAAATAATGATCTACAAATAGTAATATGAAGTTGAACTTCCTATATATAATACTAGTATTATATTCCTATTATCATTTTTTATTGAAAAGGAATACTATTTCCATTAACCTTTAAAATCTTCACTACCCTATAACTAAATCAAATTGATACTGTATGATTATTTAAAATCACTTTATCATTTATATAGAAAACCTCTATGCCGAGTTAAAATATCATAGCAGGTTTTGACAAGTTTATATACCAAATTATCACTTCTTAATAAAAATAGAAATTTTTCATCAAGTGTTAAATTATTAAAGTCTGGACATACACTACAAGCATCTAAAAATAGAGTCTCTCTTAAATCATTATATAATGTGCACGTCATGATAACATGTTTCTCATCCTCAATATCATTATTTTCACACATAATACAGATTCTATCTGATACATCTATTCTTTCATATCTACCCGTCTCTATTCTGATCGGTGAAACACCACATCTAAATTTACATAATGCACTACGATATTTTGAAGGCATAAACATATTTCTCAACACCAAATTCTGTTTTAAATGGTGAATAAAAGGATATGGAGTAAATGCACATGAGACAAAGTCTCTACAAATACATGGTAAAAAACAAGCAAAGGAACAACGCTTTTATTGTTGTTCTTCATCTTGGAGTCACCATGAGGCCTTCAACAATGAGCTTTGCTCATACCTCATAGTAAGTTCAAGACGGCCCCTAGCACCGGTTTAAGTGGAATTCTTTGTTAATTGTCGAGCAACGCTACATCCATGTCTTTCTTGGTCATGGGTGCGGGATTGTCAACAAACATCAATTAAACTGGCAAAGTGCTCTTACAATCACTGTCATCCTTTGCCCGACAAAAGCACTAGTGTCTTAAGCTAGTGGACAACTACAACATATAGACAAACACAGGGCACTCATCAAGTCGAATGTAAGAAAACTTGGCGTTATAAAATAGTGAGATGTGGGCACTTAAAACAGGTGGTCTGGATTACATTTCGAAAATTACAAAAATAATTGCCAAAATTTGAAAGTATCAAAAGTATATCCATATGAGAAATTATCTCACGCACAAGTACACCATAACTGAAAAATATAAACCTCTTATATGTATGTAGCTTTTTATTTACTTAATGCATTAACTTCACTACACCATTCATTTTTATAACTTTCAAAATTACAAAATTCCTATATTTTAATATCTGACTTGCATAAAATATGATATGTATTACAAGTAAAAATCCAAACCCTTATCTTGAAGATAATTTGACACTCTAAATTGCCAGTTTTTAACTCTACTAGTTGCACATCTAGTAGCCCATAAAAATACTTTTTTATTAAGCTGTATATTATCCATTTTTGTACATCTATGCCAGTTTCTTAATACAAATGACTACTGCCTTATAATTGAAGGCTTCCATCCCATATCGCCAATAACAGATAAATTAGGGGTATATTTACCCACTTCTAAATAAAATCTCATAGCTTTATTTTGTACTGCAGTAATACAAGAATACTCCCTGGTGCCCCAAATAGCTGCACCATAACTAATATTTGTATATGTATTATAAATGAAACCTCCATTTAGCTTACACTTTGCTATTAATAAACCCAAAGGTCTATTAGCTGACATAGCAACAGCTTTAGCCATTACATTGTAATCTAAAAATTCTGTTATAACTAGTCCTAAATAATTATACTTTGACACAATTTCAATATTATTACCACCAACTTGAAAACTTTTACATGTTACTTCTTTCGACTGATTTCTAAACTGTACAATTTTGGATTTATCATAATTTACCTCTAAATCATTTGTACAACTCCAATTATTTAAAACATCCAAAAGTGCTTATAAACACAAAATAATAACTACCATGAAATTGACTGTTTCGGAAATACAAATGCACTTGAAATTAAAAAAAAGGAATATTTTTTGTAATAATCATAGCAATGAAACGTTCCAATTCGGAAATACTTGAAAAAAAGTACATTTGTAGTCATGAAGTTATATTTATAGAATAAAACAAGGAGATTTCATATTGACATAATTTGTTGTGTATTCATTTAAAATTTCTTGTTTCTGGGATTCTATAATGTTGACTTAATTCTACATTTTAACTGTATCTGCTTTTGTGTTTTGACTATAGTCTTTAAGATGAATATTTCAAAGCCAACAGATTTCAGACATAACATACATGGAGCTCTGGACCCATGCACAAAGGATGTTGCTCTTTGTCATAATGTGCCACACACCAATCAAGATAATAATATTTCCGGTCCATCTGGTTTTAAACATCATACCCATGCCGCTATAGATGAAGGAACTGGAAAAGTTGTCGTTGAGAATCCTATAAAAAATCAAACAGTTTTGTAAGTAAGACTATTTCTTATTACTTAGTAATATATTTTACCCAATGTTTTTTTTGTTTTTCAACGTAACATACCAGAGTATACCGTTCAGTTAAGAAGATGGACTTGTATCAAAATAAGCTTTTTATTTCATACATTGTTAAAAGAGTTTGTTATGGTGCCATTTTGTCATGTAAAGACTTACGCTTTCAGCCGTTATCAAAACGTGGAACAACAAGGACATTAAATTCAAGTTATCTACATTTATACCCGCAGATTCGCGTTAGGGTGTACTAGGGTACTTCAGGGTGTTACAAACTCCATATCTACGTATATCAACTTAGATAACGAATGTATCTCCGGTATTGCAGATAATTTTAACTGCTTCAATGGTTGTCAAGTTAAAGCGTCCGTAGATACAAGAGGTCAAAAGCGGCCGTAAACGACTTCTTCGAAAAAAACTGGAGCATCGAAGGAACTTGAAAACGATAACTATCGAAAATGTCCCGAAATTCATTAATTTTGTGTATATTTTACAAGGTGCAGGATACTTCCTATGGCAAAACACTACAGGTAGTTAATATTAAGACCTATTCTAATTATTGAATGAGAAATACGCCATTCCTGTTTTTGCGTCAAATCGTTGCTCGCATAATTCCTATTCTGAGTGTGACATTGATGTTGTTTATATTTAGAAGTGAAATGGTATTCCCTTCAAATGAACGAAAACAATGTTACTTTGTGCCTATTTTTATATAATATGAAACAATGAGTGTGTGTTTTAATTTTATTTAGATTAAAATACATCTAAAACTATTTACTCCTATAATACATATTTTACAAGAAATTCCAACACTGAACAGGCCAAACTGTCGCCTAATACAGTGAAACGACTTTTTTGTACACTTATTTTTGTCTCCACTTATGATGGAATGGATGTGTTTTTTGATTATAGGATATCTTTCTTTTCTAAAAAAAAACTACATTTATTTTTTTCATTTTCCATCGAAGCAATTTGTTTAAATGATGGCGTCAACAAGAATGGAAACCTGCTTGATATTTAAGCACTTGTTGGTTAGCGGCGTCCGGGATATGGCTTTGCAGCACCTGGGTTTATGGGTTTTGTAACAACGTGTTGCCAGCAAATCACAACATAGCCGGTGATAAGATAGTCTGTTTCCTTGTCCATTTATGTGACATATTTTTATATGACGATGGCATACTGAATATTGCAGCTGGTACAAACCTAGGGATAAGATTATATGAACTCTTTAATAAGTGATACTAGAGTTGCCGACAAGATCAGCGTCTCCTGTTTAGCATGATGAAAAAATATAGAGTAATCTACATGAGAAAAAGTCTGTACAAAAACATGGACAACGATTTTTTGTTCTTCATGGGGCCTTCAACAATGAGCTTTGCCCATACAATATAGTAGGGTCAAATCGACCTCTGGCACCGGTTTGAACGGAATTCATTCCTGGATTACATACCTGTGTTTTTTATCCAATGGATGCGGGATCTTCAAAAATCATAAAATTAACATGACTGTTCTTGTTATCTATATTAAATAATTGATTTAAATTAAGATAACGACTATAAAATACATTCAAATCTTACAAGCAGGAATCTTTCTTGATATATGAAAGTATATATATAAAAGTAACCATCTGCTTGGAGAAATCAGTTATGTGAGATGTAATTATGCACAGTTTTGTATCTAAATTATCTTATTTCAACTGTGGTTTCCTTCAATTTTTGAATATTTTTATCTGCCATAAGTCCGAATATATTATATGTAAGGCCATGCGCTACCGTTTGACTTAATGGCTACATGTATGTGATATACATGTAGCTAACAAGCACATGATCCAGCTTATTCCAATACACACATCAATGATCAATGGTTGTAAATAATATATAAATATTTAGTAAAAGTGTACAATATTACATAAAAGAGCACAAAATGTTGTAAACAAACTCTCTCTATTATGTAAATTGTAAATGATTTCGCTTGCGATTGATTAATTTAATGTTTTGCAAAGACACCTGAAGTAAAAACACGAATTTTATTATTAACAAATTGATTACAACAAAATACATGTTTGTGTTCCATATTTCACAGAACAGAGAGAGAAATACAACTGCAAAGAGAAAATGACAACTTGCGACGAAAAATAAGAAACTTCGAACAGAATGTTTCGAGATCAAGGTGATGCATCTTTATAGTTTATTATTGACAAAATGCAATAGATTAACTTATTCATTTGTCATTGATGTTGCAGTTTAAAGCTTAGAAAGATAATAACAGTATAATGGCACATCCAGCAAAAAAAAAAAAAAAAAAAAAAAAAAAAAAAAAAAAAAGAAAAAAAAAAAAGAAAAAAAAACGGACTAAGAGATTCAAAGCAAAAAGCAAACACAGTAACTCACATGCTCATGCAAAGTACAAAGCTGCTTGGTTAAATGTATACGGAAAGTTTTACTTACTACAAACATTTAAGGAACGTCATTTTCTGTTGGTCTTCATTTTGAATTCACTATAACATTTGTGACCATAGGATTATCAAACATGTAGCTCATCGCACAGCTTACAACGTATAAAAGTAAGTAAGAACCGAACCGTTAGTTAGTAACTTAGAGCAGTAAAAGCTAGCATAAGTGTACATTGGCTGGAACTGACTAAAATAATCAGTCGTAACAGAATCTGAAACTATCATTAGAAAGTTTTTTTTTTTTTTTTTTT